>JAUTXW010001128.1:0-10000 GCA_030620095.1 Kuschelorhynchus macadamiae | reverse complement strand
ATATAATAAGCTAGGTCGGTACCAGCAGGGGTGTGGAGGCACTATTCTCTTATGACGATACAAATTAATGTATATAACTGGATTCTATGTTTTAAATCTAAGAGTAGACTAGCTTCTTTCCAGATATCTGTTAGAGCCCATATCATGTAAAGCCAATTTTCTATTATTTTCTTCTTTGTAAGTACTTATATAAATATAACCATCAATGTAGAAATTTGCATCACACCAACAGTTCTTGACTGTATCAAGGAATACTAGAAAGGTTAGGTTAGAAAATTGTCTAGATAAGGCATAGACTTTTAAAATCACTTGCTTCACATATTTCACCTTTATAATATCTCGGACATTATATATTGAATAAATTAATCTAGGCTTGATTATTTTTCTTTCTTGCCTAGACTTAGACTGATGTGCTACTCTTGAGCTTGATGTAAATATATCATCACATTTAGAATTCATACTAAGTTTTTTAACATTATATATACTGATCTATTCGTCCTGACTTTATATATCTCTGATATTTTTGTATACGAAGTATTGGAGATAAATATTTTATCGGAAAGAGTTTGTAATTTTACATAGATACTCGACTCAAAGTTTGGTAGTTTCACATCGAGCTACGAAATTTTTGTATCATTTTTTCCATCTTAATTTTCATCATAATGTCCGAGTTTACCTTTGTAGAGGTATGCTTGCATTGTATATGTATATCCATTAATTAGTAAATAATTCCTTCCTCACATAATGCCTGGATTATAGCTAGCATTTTATTATCATGGCTTACCTGCTAACTGAGAACTCCAGAAAATTCTTAGTCTATCAAGGAGCTCATTGGCTTTGTTCCAGTAAATATATTTAACATTACTCTTGTATTTATATGTTTTTCACTATGTAGTTTTTGTATACCCCCTCTTTTTTGTTAATAAGAGTTTTATTATTTAATTGTATTTGTCGCTTTTTCTGTACTGTACTTGCAGTTTGGGGTTATAGTTTTTGAATATAGAGTTTATTTTATATAAAATATCAGGATACGTATTTTTGTTTCATCTGTAATTGTATCTAAGTATGCCAGGGCTTTAGGTTGTTTTAGAAAAATTAAATCGAGTAGTTCTTCGCTAACAGGATAGCTATCTATATTCCCACCCTCTTCTCGTATTGAAATTTAGCCTGGCGAAAAGCGTATAAATATTACGTACATACATCCGATATTTACCTTTTGAATTAATATATAAACCAAACTTTGTTTCAAATCGATTATTATCATCTTTAAGTTCATTGAGGTAGGCTATAGCAACTTAAAACTTTTTTTTCCTTCAGAAGATCATGATAGTTGTTTCAGTTTGATAGTTGTTTTATCAGCTATTGGAGTTTATATTCTCTCCAGAAAGCAAGAAACTCAAGAGATCTAGGAATATCGGTTCTATATAGAAAACTATTAATTTGTGTCATCATCATAATTTGTGGACTCTTCTACTAGATCCTTCGTGCTACTTTTTCTTACCACTAACAAATGGAACACCTAGGATAGGTGTCGATGATGTTGATGACCCATATGCAATTTTTGGTTTTTTATAACTGCTTCAGATATCGATTTCAGGGGTACAGTTAAAAGTTTATAGAATTCTTCAAGATCGGCCTTATTTTTAGCTATTTCAAACTTTAAAGAATTTTACTTTTTACGAACTGCATTAGCCGATTCAATCAGCTTCCGTATTAAATTAATTTCATCATTTGAGTTTCTTAAATTCATATTGTTTCTTATCTCGCAAGTTCAAATTGGGACTGAACATTACATGACTGTTTTATGGACTTATATAAGCTCCAAACCCCTTGCGGTATCTATCGCTATCTACTTTACTATCCTTGTCTATTATCATGAAACCATATTCATCTTTCCAATATATAGCGCACACATTTCTAAAAATTGGGTAAAACTCACATCAGGTGAAACATGATTCATAAAAACATGTTTAAGATTTGTCTCATCCTGTTTAAGCAATATTATAAAATTTGTGTTATCTTTTATTAACTGTTTTATTATCAGAGAAGAGAAGTTTGAGCCAGATAGAAACTGGAAATATTTTTTATGACGCCCCTAAAATATGATCGGATGGGTTCTTGTTGTTCACATATTACATCATCAACTATAAATATCGAATTCTCTTTAGCTTTTGAAGGTTCAATAATTGTATCACTATTGGTGTAAGTAATAGTTGCCAATTTCTTTTAGAGGTGCTTAAACTTTACGGAAATATCCATATTTTGGTTAATAAAGGGATTTCGAAATATAAACCTTCTGGATGAGTAATTAATGAGATTATCTGGTTTGTTTTACCTCAGTTTGATGCCCCTGTAATACAACTAATGCTTGAAGGTAACAGAGATCTATGGTTTTAAAGCTTATTGTCTTCTAGCCCTACACCAACGATTTCATCCAAGTTATCTACTTTCAATTTATGATCAGATTCGGTGATCTTCATATTTATCGCTTACATAAGTCTTATAATGCGCTACATTCTTTTTTCTAAAGTCTACCGCTAAGCAAGCAGCACGTACCAGTTCTTACTTCAACAACAAACATGCTAAAACTGGATGTGGGGGAGTAACCGCTTTAATAAATAAGCTACTTTTCGAACTTAATTCTCTTGGTTATCAGTTCTGTGGGCCTAAAACTACAGTATCAAAGAGATTAGCGAGAGAAGGTAAAGGCATTTATCCTCTAGATGCAGCTTGTAAATCAGATTTTCTTTGGGAAAGATTCAAAGCGAAAGATTCTAGATTTAAAAGGAAAAGATGCTGCTTTGTTGGTTACAACAGCAATGAAAACAAAAAGAAAATTGGGTTCTGGTCTCAGACAAGAGCTAAAATTCAATGCTATTAAAGACAGGAAAAGAAACATTAAAACATAAACCATTCATGGGGAAGAAATTTGCAGTTTCTTAAAAACTTAGGTGGTAAGAAAAAATTACAACTCCTTGTATCTACTCGCGGTTCGCCCCTGTGCCCATAGGTACGTCAGACTTCGATACACTCTAGAAATTCATCTCAACGTCATTGTTTTTTGTAGAAGTGTGACGGGCGATTTCGAACGACATGGAAACCGAGTGGACCTTAATGATTGAAATTTGTTGAAGAAACGTTGTGCTGGCATAGTTGTCCTCTCTCAGAGGGAATCCCCATACCAGAGAGTACCGGGAACTCCCCTCTTTACTGTCCATACTCGGCATAACCTATCAGGGGACATAGAGGCGGTAGAGAGGAAGGCCCATAGCCAAAATTTTTGCTATTGGATTTTCTGATACTTTCTTCCCCGTGATTCGTTTTCCCGAATCCCACACCATGATTTAATGGCGCAGGAAGATGACCCATACCTCCTGGAACACTTTTTCTACCCTTAGGATCGATTTAAGTGTGGTGTCCGTCGACCTGTATAGTGTTATATCCCTTAATTTCTCATGGCCCCTGTTTTCGCGTTACCCTGTATATCCCGAGGCCTCGCACCTACTTTTGTCAGAGCATTCGGGTTAAAGAAGCCCTGTCCTGTACTAGGTAAATTTATCCCTTCCTGGTGCAAATATTGTAAAATATTATACGCAATTTTTGGTTAGCGGATCACTTGTTCCCGCGGTGTTAGTAATGTTGTTATTTGGTTTATGAAGTCGTTTCCTTTCTATCCCTATGATTTCTCCCCTAGCCGTAAAAAACAGTCGGACGGAAGCGCACTTATCATGCGCTGAAATTGCGTTTGCCGTCGTTGCCGTTTGCGTCTGATAGTTTTCGCCCTAGCCGAAAGTTTTAACAATTTATTTTTATGAACATTAACACGTTCTTGGTCATTTATGCAGCGACGGCCATCTCCCTGGGACGCCAAGGCTTCACCAAGGACTGCCACCTCCAGCCCTGATTCCACCTTCTCAATTTTCATTTATTAAAACTTAAACTTTTTATTTATGAACTTTATTATTTTTTTTATATATATTTTATATTTTAAATAATCACAGAAAAAGTAAAACACAGAAATTAAAAACAAGTCACATTTATACTTTACATGACTGGCAGAATATACAAAATATGCCCTATGGCGCGCAAGCATACAATGTCACTTATTTTGCACACTTACGGAGATGTTTACACGGTCAACATTAAAGTGACATTGTCAAAAATTTTGTGGGATCTTATATTTATACGATTACCCATCAAATAATACCCATTCCAAAACAAGGCGGATTATTACCCCTGACGTAATAAAGTGAAAAAATATCCATACAGCGGAGTCCAAGAGACACAATAAAACTTTGGAGATTATAGCACTAGGAAAGAAGGGAGTTACATATCCCATAATACTAAGCATTGCGTTTCTATTTTGATATATATTATAAATAGGTGCAAAGGACGGTGTTGAATCACTTGTTAGTCCACTCTCGTTCTATGAATTTTCGATTTCAAAATAAATTGAATTTTTTAAAAAATGTTTTTCCTCAGAAACAACGTAATTGACGCAGTCGGCAGGTTAGTGAAACGCTCAAAAAACACCTTATTCACTATATCTACAAATTTCGACAGTTCGAGTCCTTTGAAGTAAATAGTACCGATATAAAATGACTTCTGGGGATGCTCTGGACTGAAGAAATCCCAAAAAATTTTAAGCCTACTGGAAGCAGACAGTGCCGATCTAAGGCAACTTTCACGGGGCCAACTTTGAATTTATGGAACCAGCGAGGAAAAAGGAACGGGACAATAAGCAAGTCAAACAACAGACCACTGAGGAGGACAAGCATCGCTGAACCAGCAGTCCAAACATCACCACTGGGGAGCACAAGCATCGCCAAACCAGCCTAGCAGTAAGGACCTAGTTATAAGAAAAAACCAGATGAAACTGGTTATTTTAAGTTAAGGTATTTAATTACTACTATATTATTAGCAAAACTAAGTTAATTTTCCTATATTTGATATATATAATTTAAATTCGTAATTTTACAACTTATTTTTGAAAATATAATAATTTTTTTACATGAACTTTTATGTATTAAGTCTATATATAATCCACCAAAATTGATCTATTTAGAGAAGTAAATCAGACTTACCAAGCTGATAACGTTCCAAATTTTGACGGAAATCCAAAATTATTACAAAGATATATAACAGCCTCTGAAAATTTATTAAAAGCTTTTCAAAACACAAATAATCTAAATGACCTTATAAGTATGTCTATTTGATATAATATTAAGTAAACTGATAGGTTTCTCGAGCTGAGTTGAATAATTAAACAAGATTTGCAGATCAAAGATCTATTGACTGTCTTATTCTAGACTTAATTAATTTTAAACCTTCTAAAAATGAAAATCCTTTAAATTTTAGCATGAGAATTCAGGACTCTAGAAGTTTACTTTCTGCTAAATTAAACGCTACAAACGAAGACGCAGCAATTAAATTAATAAAAATTAATCGTTATGATGAATTTGCTTTAAAAACATTCTTACGAGGTTTACCGTATAACATGCAAGTAGTAATACTTTTAAAAAATCTAACAGTACTTGAAGAAGCTATGGCTTTTGTGCGTGAAGAAGAAAATTTTATTTGTTTCAAAAATTCGCAGATACCACAAAATAAACCTGTACCAACGAACACATCAATTCCATGTGTTCGTTGGTTCGTAAATAAAAATCAAAAATTTCAACCATTGTATAAACCACCTTATTCGCATAACTTTAACCCTAATTATTCACATAATTTTAACCCTAATTACTCGCATAATAATTTTCCAAATATGGTAAATCCTAATTTTTCAAGATTTCATAATACTAGGAATAGAAATCATATTCTAAATTATTTTGGAAGAAATACAAATAATTTCGATACAAGTAAAAATATGAGTTCTAATTTTCAACAAAATTTTCAAAGACCAAATTTCAGCCAGCAAAGACCATTTATAATAACCAATCCTAATTTTGCTCAAAACTCTATTAGAACATAATAATATCCATAATAAAATAGTAATTACTGAACAATTTTATAATCAAGAAGTTTTAGAACAAAACCCTCAAAATCAATCTCAATTTAATTATTATGCTCAATGCTATAATTACGAGAATTTAAATACTAATTTCTCTAATTACGAAAACACTGATTATGCTGATAATCAGGAATTTTCAAATTTTGATGACTCTTTTTACGAGCAAAACTATACGAATACGTATGAACCCAATTATACAAATATGTATAAACCCAATTATACAAATATGTATGAACCAAACTATAAGAATATATACCAAGAACAAAACTATGAACAAGGAAATACGGAAAATACTAACAATGTAAATTTCACGGGAACGAGCCTGAACAACGATACGTAGTATTCTTAAATAATATTACAGCCGAATTACCGTATATTTATTTACCTGAATTAGACGCAAATTTTCTGTTATACTGGAAGTACTCGAAGTTTTATAAAAACGTTTAAAACGCAAGGTAGTCATACATTCTATTTATTTAATTTTTCAGACAAATTTGACCGATTAATAAGCTTAGACCTTATTATTCAACTTAACGCTAATTTAGATTTTAAAAAACGAATTTTACAATCCCTGTACGTTGAAATTCCATTACTCTATTTAGGGAAAAATGAAAAACAAATTTAACCCAAAATTAGTAAGAAACATATTTTAAAACTAAGAAAAATATTTAAAAAATTACGTGAAGCAAAATTTAAAATACAATTAGATAAATCTGACTTTTTAAAAAAACAAGTTCAATATTTAGGACATGTAGTAACCCAACATAGAATTAAACCAAATACTGAAAAAATATCAGCAGTAAAAAAATTTCCTGTACCAAAAAGAAATAAAATCATTTTTATGCTTAATAAGATATTTGCTTATATAACAAAACCAATGATAAAATGTCGAAAAAAGAACTTTAAAGTAGAGTATACGCCAGAATTTATAAATGCATTTGAACATTGTAAAACCCCATTAACAAATTCACCAATATTACAATATCCTGATTTTACTGATACTTACTTTATATTAGCCAGAGACGCGAGTAATTATGCATTAGGAGCAATCTTATCTCAAGAAATATTACCCAACGATAAACCAGTTGCTTACGCATCGCTTACTTTAAATGAAACTGAAACCAGATATTCAACAATAGATGTTGATCACAGACTTTTAGTATGGCTATTTAATCAAAAAGACGTCAACTCGAAATTAGCTCGATGGAGATTACGCTTAGAAGAATTTGATTATAAAATAATTTATAAAAAGGTTCCAATGCATATGCCTTATCAAGAATTCAATTAAACTTATACGAAAATGACTCTACAACCCAGGAGACGCTGACAACGACATTTTTCGGAAAATGTCATCGTGACACCAAACCTTGACTCTCAAATAAATGCGAACTCGAATAAAGATAACCCTGACTCAGATCAAGTACGAAACTTAGATATCAATTTGCCCTCGACTTCCGCAGGTCAAGAGAACAACTAACAAAAAATAAATATCTTATCTGACTTTTTAATACAGCCAGCTGTAAGTAACTCGGGAAATACTGTGAATAGTAATCAAAACGAAACAGAAAACCCCGGATTAAATATCCTAGATGAAATAATTAACAACAAGTGTTTGCAATATTTAATAAAGAAATCGCCTCATCCTAAAATAAAAGTAGATTTTGAAACATTCGAAAAGAATTATATTAACAACGTGGAAATACCGGAAAACCCTGATATTGTTAAAAAATTTGTTTGCGATTACACACGATTCAATGAAAAAACGTGTTACGTATATTTTTATAATAAAGAACATGTCCCTATATTTACGAACGTATACATACAAAACTTCCGGAAACCAAAAATAATAAGATGCACAAAACTAGTTAACAATATTAAAGATGAAGATGAACAAATTTTATTGATGACTCATCAACATCAAAGTAAACCTAATCACAGAAGCCTATGACAGGCTAAAACAAAATTACTTCTGGGCTAGAATGAAGCAAGGAATTACCCAATTTATAAATGACTGTGTAACATGTCAAATTTTAAAATATAGTAGACAAATGTGCCCATAGTAAAAAGCGAGACACCTTCCAAATCCTTTCGAATAATTCATATAGACACTTTCATTTTTGACAATCAAAATTGTCTTACGATATTTGATAAATTTTCGAAACACGGTCAATGTTATATATATATATATATATATATATATATATATATATATATATATATATATATATATATATATATATATATATATATATTTATATATATATATATATATATATATATATATATTTTTGTCGGTATTTTCTTGGGTATAGGTTAATATAAAACCAGTTCTATAATTTTACATCGACGTTTCGCTCACCATATTGAGCTTTCTCAAGATGAAAATTTATTTCCTAAAAAGACACATATATATAGTTAAAAAACATAAAATTATCAAATTTAACCACATTTTTTTAAAAAACATTACATCTAAGTTTTTCGGTACAAACAAACCAAGACTTTACAATATATAGAATACACTTAACAGAAAATTAAAATTTTTTATTTGCTACGTACCTTGAAAATGACATGTTAATCCTAAACGGAATCGAGATTAACAGTGAATTCTATAGCATTGGAATGCTGTTAGTTTATAAGAAATGATACATTTTTTTCCTTTTTTTTAAATTTTATATATGATATATGTTTGGGTTTCTGCTATTTATATGTACAGGATGTTATGTGAGAATAGCTTTTTCTTTGGAATAAACTTACTTAGAAATTAAATTATGATAAATTTGGCTTAAGTTGTTGATATCTTTTTTATCATTTACAGCATTTTTCTCCTTTTTAATCTGAATCATTTCTTTGATTGTTAGTTTCCGGTAATTAGTTTCCTGATCCAGAATTTGTGTTTCTTTAAAATTGAACTCGTGTTTTTCTGAAAGTTCGTGTTTGTGGAGTGCAGTAGAGGCATTTTTTGTATATTTGTGACCGTTTAATCTACTATCTAAATATTGTGTTGTCATTCCAATATACTTTTTTGAGCAATTTAGACAAGGAATTGAATACACCAAATTTGATTTCTTTTTATTTATTACCTTGCTTTTCAAAGGCGTGTAAAGACTTTTTAATAAATTATGAGCTTTATGACAGACATGTATATCATGTTTAGATAAGATGTGATTTATTTTTTCCGATAGACCGTCTGTGTAGGGCATTGCAATGTACTTTGTGTTTAGATTTTTTTCTTTTTCAGCTTTCTTTATATTGTTATAGAATAAATGTGTCCTTTGTTTAAAAATTCGTAATATGATTTTCTCAGGATAATGGTTATTTAATAAAGTTTCTTTAACTTTCTTTAAAATCTCAGGCCGATATTCTGGAGAAGTAAGTGAAATAGCACGATCGGTCAGACCTATTACGACGCTATTTCTTTGGTTCTTAGGATGATTGGAGTTAAAATTAAGTATCGACCTGACCATGTTTTTTTCGTATACCATTGAGTTTTGATGTTTTTATCTACTTTGTTTCTTATTAGCGTTAAGTCCAGAAAGTTTATTTGATTTTTGTCTTCAATTTCTGATGTAAATTTTAATTTGAGGTGAAAGTTATTAAAAGCATTTAATAGATCGTTAATACTATTTTTTGGAACGGCAGTCAAGCAATCATCTACGAATCTTTTAAAAAAAGGCAATGTAAAATCAAGTTTACTTATCACGTTCTCCTCTAGGTATTCCATAACCAATTGTGCGACAATGGAGGAAATAGGAGAACCCATAGCGCAACCATCTAATTGTTGATAATATTTGTCTGCATACTGGAAATAATTGTTATTCAAGGTAATGTTAATAGCTTCTAAAAATTCATTCAAAGGCAGTGTTGTGTGTGCTTTTAGTTCGTCCCATTTTTGTCTTATTATCTCCGATAAAAGTTCATTTGGAATGTTTGTATATAACGAGACAACATCAAGGGATATTAGTACATGATCATTTGGAACTTCTACCC
>JAUTXW010001127.1:0-29424 GCA_030620095.1 Kuschelorhynchus macadamiae | reverse complement strand
TGAAAAAGAATCACAATAATTCAAAAGTCTTGTGGAAAACACTACATAAATGGGATATTCATAGAAAAAATATTAATTCTCAAATTCCAGAAGATCTTCTGGATCCTGAAAAAAATTAATAACTACTTTATTAATTCTATCGATCGTATTATGCCCAATCAAGACAACATATCATTTTTTAATAATAATAAACATCTTGCTGTGGCCGATGATACATATTTTGAATTTCATCCAGCTTTGGAGACTGACGTAGTTAATATAATATACAGTATAAAAACGAACGCAAAGGGAATAGATCAAATATCTTCCGAAATGCTAAAGTTATGTATACCTTTTTGTGCTAAAGAATTAACCCATATCATCAATGCTTCTCTTTCAAATAAAATAGTTCCACGACATTGGAAACATGCGCTGGTTACTCCTTTACCAAAACGAAATACCATATCTCAGCTAACCGAACTACGTCCGATTAGCATATTATCTGTTACATCTAAAATAATTGAAAAGATTGTCTATAAGCAAATCAAAACATATATAGATCGATTTAATTTTTTGCCGAAAAAGAAGTCTGGTTTTAGACCTGGATATGGCATTGCGACAGCACTATCGGACTTAACTGATGATTTGCTGCGTGCTGTAGACATGTCGCAGGTTTCCCTTCTTGTTATGCTCGACTATTCTAAGGCATTTGATTGTTTAGACCATCGTTTATTGTTAGCTAAATTAAATTTTTACGGCTTTTCGTCAAGTGCTTTGGAGTGGTTTGAGTCGTATTTAACTGATCGCGAGCAGCAAGTCGTCGTTGATATAAAGGGAGAGCGGGTATATTCTAACTCTTTGAGGGTGCCGAGCGGTGTACCACAAGGTTCAATTTTGGGCCCACTACTTTTTACTCTATTTACTGCAGACTTACCTTGTAAATTATCAACTTCTTATCACTTGTATGCAGACGATTGTCAGGTTTACCTATCATTCGCACCAAGTCATCAACTTATTTATATTGCGGAAGTTAATGTCAACTTAGAGAGAATTAATTTACGGTCTAAGAAGAATGGCTTACTTTTAAATCCCAATAAAACTGTTGCATTGCTGATTGGCACTGATAAACAGGGAGCAAAAATCGAAATTAACAATAAACTATTTTTAAACGGAATTCCCATACAATTTGAAAATTATTCTAAAAATCTAGGTCTGACTTTTGATAACAATTTAACTTTTAGTATGCACGTAACTAATATATTAAAATCAGGGTATGGAAGACTAAAAGCCATTTACAAATTCAAGTATGTATTGGACCTCAAAACAAAGTTAAGGTTGACGGAGGCAATAATTTTGTCTTTGTTTGATTATTGCGACACTGTTTATGGTCCCCGCCTTTTAGGACTGGATCAACATAGAATACAAATCATGCAAAATACTTGCATGAGATTTGCCACTGGTGTCAAACGGAGGGAGCACATAACGCCGTCATATATTCAACATGGTTGGATAAAAATGTATCAAAGACGGGATATTCACTTCGCATGTTTCTTATATCGAATAATTAACTTTCGGACGCCTAATTACTTATATCAAAAATTAACTTTTGCTGATAACATGTTTGAACGTTCCAGAAGGATTTCAAATTTATTACATGTACCTCTGCACACCACCACTGCCTTTAAGGGTTCATTCACGTATCACGCAAGCCATGTTTTTAATTCTCTCCCAAATAATTTAAAGGCAATTAATAGTATAGACACTTTTAAGAAAAAAATCCGTGAATATTATATGAATAATAAATAGTGCTTTTAGTTCACGTCTCTAGTACTCGTTAAATTGTATAATTATAAGGTTGGAGATTTGCATAAATAATGGTTATATACAATTTATTCAGTTAATTTACTTAGTTATTAAGAAATTATTTTCTATATTGTTAGGATTTGTAATAATTTTCAGGTTGGGCCTAAGCAGCCTTGGCTGAGCCCCGCCTAATAAAGACTTTTTGATTTGATTTGAAAATGCTTATCAGTGGTACGATAGCGCAGTTGGTTAGAGCAAGGGAGTAAGTAGTAATCCAGAGGTGCGGGTTCGATCCCCGCTCGTACCACAACTTTTGCTGTTGATTATAAATATTTCTAAGAAAATATTTCACAGTTTAAAAACAGACTGATAAAATACTTCTATTCGTGATTATTTTGGTTTATATTTTGTAAACTAATTTATATTTATGTGGTAAAATGAAAGCAGATTAGTATAAGGTCCATAAACGAGAAATTTATTTCTTTTATCAAGGCGTTTTTTAATGTTTCAATAAAAAATTTCGAGCTACATCAATCAGACAATATAGCATGCGTGACGTCAGAAACTCTCTTGCTTTGGCACTGCAGGAACTCCAGAATGACTTTTTTCCGAAATTCGAAATTATATCAGAACAATAAAATATTAACCTTAAATTGAATTTTCAAGTTCAGCCTTGAACATTGTACCAGTTTTTCCCTATAACGCATTTAATTTATCTGCAAAATTTAAAGTCATTTTAATAAAAAAGATTTTTTTACGTTGACTTTTTAAACATTTTATTTGACCGCCATTTTGTTCCGCCATCTTGAATTTGTACCACAACTTTTATTAGTCCGCCATTTTGTCGTACTCTCCTGGATCCATACCATACCGCCATCTTGTTCTGTCATGTAGGATTTTTACCAAAATATTACCGTCCGACAAAATTAAGAAAACTTATTTTTTGACTGGTTTGGACGTTTATATGTAAAGATATGTAAAACCAAGGAGGGTGATTTTTTTTTCAAGAATACAGAACTTTTATTTGGCCGCCGTTTTGCTCCCGCATATTCAATTAGTACTACAATTTTACCAGTTCATCTTTATAGCAGAATTAATTATTGCACAACATTTGAAATCAATACATTAAGTTGTTTTTGCGCGGCATAATTTTTCAACTATACCGCAGACAGGTCATCTGACAGAGAAGCCAACCGAATTGAAAATATTTTTTTCGACATCAAGGAACCCCGAAACGTGAAGATGTGAAAAATCTCAATTTAAAGCTTCTGGGTACCTAGCACTGATTCAGCCCCAAATATTAATAAAAAAAAACATCCACTTTGATTAGTCTTAGATAGATACAGAAATCGAGGTGTGATTTGCGACTTAAGCCTTTCAGATGGGTCCATTGTAACCTCCTTTGGAGTTTTACTCATCGAGCTAGCCAACAACATTGATGTAGTTCGACACTGTGGACTCCTCTAATCGTGGGCATTTCTGGCCGTCTTCCCCATAATGGTTTCTCTGGTATTTACGAGAGCTGCACAGTAGCAATGCACATGTTAAGCAATCTCGTGGTCCTCGTTCCACCCCCTACAAGTTGGATCTAGAAGGACGACTAAGGTGTGAAGGTGTTTGTTTAGCTTACAACAAGGGTCTTCAACCCGGGGCCGGGCAAAACGTGGTGACAACAAGTTCCGGTTACTTCAATGAAAATACTTAAATGACGTAGCTTGCGAAAGATGCAGTGTCTGATTGTGCCTTCAAAGAAATTGAATACCCACCTTATAGTCCAGACTTGGCGACCAGTGATTATTTTTGTTTCCTAACCTCCAAACTCGTCGATGATTGGATCGTTATAATACCTGAATTCAAAACCAACGGAACTATATTGGAAAATAAGTTTTTGTTCCTACTCTACTTTCTTATTTCCATGCTCAGTCCGGGAATTTAAAACCGACTCCTCGTATATTAATTTTAAGCAAAATTAAAGCCATTCGGATAAATAAATTTTAAGCCACGAAGAACTCACACAGAACTACACAACGTCAGACCGACATACCGACGGAAACGAGAGACCAGTTTTAGAAGGTCTGGGGACCTTAAAATGCAAGGATCTGCAAAGATTTAGGAAAAACAATTACAATATTTTCCTTTTTCAAGAGAAGTAAAAAGGAAATTATACAATTTCAACGATCCCGTTTTCTGTTACTGAGTCGCATACTTAATTGTACTAAAATTTTGTTTCTGGTTGCAGCTAAAATCTGACATATACATAAAACGGCTCAAAACGGCGAAAGACAGACGTTTTGCACTGGTTTAAATATTCAACGCCACTCGTGCATAAAATGGAAATACATATTCGGCTACGTAAGGAATGTTTGTATCATTTCAATTAACAAGAAATTAAATTAGTCGCGGCTGGTGTACTGTATGTGAAAAGCGTTGTTATGGTTACAGCTGAAATTGTAAAACGTAGAAATACTAATAAATTCCTTGAAATTAGACAATTTCGTGATTTCGTGAATAACTAGATAAATTGGCATTAATTAGTATTCGAAAACTGGGCTTAACTACAGTTAATATATGATTAACTATAAATATATGAGAATGCAACAGTTTTATTTTAGGAAAATTGGATCTTTCATGTTGAAATTTGAGCCACCTAGAAGGAGATGACATCCATCAAAACGTAAAATGTAAAAAATACGAAAAAAAATTTATCAATTTTATATCAAATGGTTTAAATAAATAATTGGATGTAGTACAGTTATCCATTATTTGTTAATAACAGAAGTTGGATCATTTAGAGAGAGATGAGAGAAATGTATCAAAATACAGAATATAGAAACTATATAGATAGATATAGAAAAAACACTCTCAATCACTTTCTGCAAATTTAATTTTATATCTTTTGGAGCATCAACCTAATATGAAATGTTTTAATGTCACTAATATAGTATAGTATTATTATTATTATATAAATAAAATAAATAAATAAATAATGTCTTTATTTCATAGCAAACATTTTAAATAACACACTTGTAAAATGGCGGCGAGATCTAGCTAAGTGCTACTCACATCTAACCGCCTCTTTAACAAAAAAAAAAAAATATATATATATATATATATATATATATATATATATATATAATATTATCAGAAGTACCTATAAATATAGAATTCCAACAACTAGGTAACAAATTAACCATAATCATTATAATAACTATCAATTGATATAATTATTAGTTTGAACAAATGCTTTAATGTGTTTCTTAAAAGTTTCGACGCTGGAACAAGCAGTAATTCCTGATGGCAAAGAATTAAAGATTTTCGCGGAATTGTAGCCAAATGAACGCTGAAAGAGCGCAGTACTGTGTCTGGGGACATTAAGATAAGGGATAAGCTTCTCAAACAGATATTCTGGTTGTTTAGTTTGAATAATTTTAAAAATCATTGTTGCCAAATGTAACAGAAATCTTTCCTGTAAGGTGAACCATCTGGATTTCACAAAGAGAGGAGTAACATGGTCAAATTTTCGATGTCCAAACTTGAGACAGGCATTCTGTAGTTTTTGTAAACTATATTTATCTTTTTCAAATAAAGTTGGCCAATATACTACGTCGCAAGATCCCAAACCTGAAAGGATCAAGGCATCACACAATCCCAATTTCACATCGGAAGATAAATAATTCCGATGCAGATGCAGGGTATGGAGCTTGGCAAATCCCCTCTGTAAAAGACTGGAAACATGCGCCCCAAAGCGCAAATGAGGATCAAAAATTAGTCCGAGATTTTTACAAGTGGATGATGGTGGTAATTGTTGACCGTTGATTTTGATAACAAGGTTATCACGCAAAGACAATAAATCACGGTTTTTACCAAACAAAAGAAACTGAGATTTAGAACCATTCAGAATCAACCCATGATGTTTAGAAATTTCATATATTGTTTCTAGATCCTCATTTATAAGTTCTTCTGCAAGCTTGGAGTTACATGCAAAAAATTAATAGTATATTTGCATATCATCTGCATATTGATGGGAACTACAGTTTTTCATAAAGCAAGAAAAGTCAGAAGTATAAGCAGAAAATAACAATGGGCCCAAGATGCTTCCCTGGGGCACGCCTCTAGAAAATGGTAAGAGTTCCGATGACGAATCGCCAATCACCACTCTCTGTTTCCGACCAGTTAAATAACTTTCGATAAAGAGAAGAGAAGAAGCATCCAGGCCAAAGTATCCTAATTTAGCACACATGATCCTATGGTCCAAGGTGTCAAATGCCTCAAATGTAAATCCAGTCAAATGTAATCCAAAAGTACAAGAGAGGTATTTTTTCCCTGATCACAAGCATAAAAAATATCATCAGTAACTTTTAAAAGAGCAGTAGTAGTACTGTGTAAGGGACGAAATCCTGATTGAGTGGAAGGAATTATTTTATTACTAGCGAGAAACTTACTGAGTTGTTCATGAATTACCCTCTCAAGTATTTTCGACACAGCAGGTAGTATGCTTATAGGCCGAAACTGACTGACATGCCCCGGATTAGCAATTTTAGGGATAGGCAAAACATTTGCACACTTCCAGGCCGAGGGATACTTAGAGCTGAGAAGAGAAAAATTAATAATATGGACAACCTGATCCGTTAGGTGAGGGATAACATAAGACAGCATTTTAAGGTCAATGTTGTCACTGCCCCTGGCATTAGTTTTAATGCTACGTAAAATTTTTTCAACCTGATCATTACTAACCTGTGTAAAATTTAGTTTGTTTTGAATACTAGGATGAGTTTTATTAATATAATGGGCTGAGATAAATTCATTGTTGCTTAAATCGGGAATGGGGATGCTATTGATGAAATAAGTATTAAAAGAACTAGCAGTACCTATATCCCCAGGAGCTGTTCTAAAAGTGGTATTTATATTTAAATATTTAATTGTACGCCAAAAAGCTTTAGGATCCGATTGAAATTTATATTGTAAATAAGCGCGTTTCTCATTTCTTACAGCGGTTGTAACAAAATTCCTTAAAGATTTATATTCATCCCATAAAGTACCGGTCTTTTGTTTTTTATACTTCGCACGTGCTCTATTACGCAGTTTTATAAGAAGCTTTAAGTTATCCGTCAGCCAAGGGGCAGGAGCCTTTGATATGCGCGCAGTTTTAAGGGGTGCATGGACATCAAAAACCCGACGGACGTTGTCATTAAAAATCTCAACCTTTACATCAATATTGTCACACTGGTAAAAACCATGCCAATCTAACTGCAATAAATCCGCAACAAAAAAATCGTTATTAAAATTTGAATAATCCCGATAAGTTCGAAATGAGATTGGAGGTTTTGTTTTTTGAATTTTTAATTTACATTGAACTAAGTGATGATCTGAAATATCATCCATAGGAGTAGTAGAAATATCATAGAGAATATTTTCACGCGATGTCACTAATATGTCAAGTAACGACGAAGTGTTATCCGTAACACGCGTTGGCGCGTCGATTAATTGATATAGCCCATACTTAGAAAAAAAGTTATTTAAGTACAATGAACTAGTGTTATTGATTTTTGAGAGGTCTACATTAAAATCGCCCCCAAATATGACAGAATCATACTTGGGTAAAAAAGAAACTAAGACAATTTCTAATTCATCAATACAACGCAAATTTGCATTGGGAGGCCTATAAATCGTCCCAAAACACAGTTCCTTACCCTTCATGTTAAATGATATCCATAATTGTTCAAGGGAACCCGAGGAAGGAGGGGTGGAAACAACTTTAAACCTAAAACCATTACCAATATAAAAAGCAACTCCCCCACCACGTCCTCCACGGTCCCTTCTTACTAAGTTATAACCAGTTATATGCAAGGCTTCATCAGAAATTTTATCATGAAGCCAGGTCTCAGAGAGTCCTAGAATGTCCACTTGCTCCGCATCTACAAAATCTGCAAACACGTCAAACCTGGAACACAAAGATCTAACATTCAAATGCGCAAAACTAAAAAAATCGATTCTTTCCATGATATATGACAGTATTTAATATCTGTTCACAGAACTCCATTCTAAGAAGCACTTAGGAGGTAAATAAAATTAAATATTATTTAAAGCAATAATGCTCTAGGAAAATATATAAACAATAAATAATTTTAAATTTTAGTAAGTCTGGCAACACCTATAAAAGTAACTACTAAATTATAATGCTGTTAACACCATACAACAAAAGAATACCTAAGTAAATATCTGTATATTTATCACAAAAGCCACAAAGAAAACAAAGCTGTATGTTCCTACAAAATATATTTAGTACAGCATTATCAGATTAACAAAAGGAATAAAAAATGTCGTACATATATCAACTTACTGAGCAAAGATAAGATAAGGACTGGGCATATATTTTTATTTATTTGGAATAGCAGTAAAAACTGGGCATCAGTAGTTTATTGTTAAATAGTATTTAATTTTAACAAAGAAAAAAGTATAGCTATTGTTACAATAAATACGCAAATATATATGTATGAACATGTTATTTGAAACACAATAGAATCAATCAGCAGTTCCAAATAGATGTCCCATTAAATGCTTCGCAATAAAATAACAGTAATTATATATTATTTTTGCTAGAAACTAACACCTTCTTGTTTTTACTTGGATCTCAATAATAAATTTTTCCTCCCGCAGACCAAGCACTAGTTTTGCCGTATTTTTGCTTAACAGCACTTAACAATTCGTATCTGCGGCTAGTAAGATCTTCATACAGGGAAATACCTGTGTTCTTAAGCTTTTTTCTAGACGCCAAGACCTCGCTTTTTTTGATGTTACCGTACGAGAAGAGTACTACGCCCCTCGTCACTACTCACTTTATTTCGAACATTTATCACAAAATCCAAGTCCTGAACAGAACACTTGATTTTTAAAGTTTTCGTGATAAAGTTCACAACATTGCTAGGAAGGTTATATTCTTCCTGAATACTCATGCCACATATACGCACACTATTGCGCTTACTGTTTTGTTATAAATCATCAACTTGGTTTTGTAGGCTATCAATAGACTCACTGTTCTTGGTTACCAAAGAATCGAGTTTCTTAAATGACTCGCACAAAGATGTTAGTTTGCTGTCCATCTTCGCTTCTATCTGAGCAGCAAAATTGGTACAAACTTTATTGATCAGTTTCTCAATTTCATCCGAATCAGATTTGCTGCCACTTCTCGTCATTTTGACTACCACTGGAATGTGCACTAATTTGATTTTAGTTTTGATCGTCAATTAGCCAAAAATACCCGCTTTTCAAATATTATAAATGACGACTGGGTGCGCACAGACACTCACTACACTATACCAGCGAAAAAAATAATTATATCTAAAAAGGTACCACTTATTTCGAAGAAAAATTATTGGAGCTCCGTGACCGACGTGCTCATTCAGACATCATGTGGATAAATTCCGAATATATATATAATAGTATTTTAAAATATTCCCTCTAAAACTGGAGATGTCGATGTGCAGTAAGCTTTCATGAAAAAAATCGGTCCGATGACAAAATTGCCAACAGTTCAACCCTAGACGCTAACAGACCACCTATTTTGACTAGGTGTGCGAATATAGTGAAAATTTTCAGTAGCGTAGTAATGAAAATTATGTTTATTGACATTTCATTGTGTGCGTCAGTAATAACACAAAGTTAGTAAATCTGGGCTCTCTCTGAATTTGATGTTGTGCCCAATATGATGTTCCGATGTATCCGATTATATCTGTTCTGTCCCCAATAAATATTATTTATTTTTATTTTTATTATACACTGCTGATCAATTGATAAAGATATTAAGAAATTATTGTTAATTTTTAGTCTTATTTATATCCACTAAATAGCAATGTATCTGAATACAAGTTTTTCTCGATTGAAGCGAAATTCTTTCCAAAAAGCCTTATGGATTGAAACTTATCAATAAAGCTCCCCTATCTATTATACCGGGCTTTTCGTAAATACCTTACAAAAACTAAAATATTTATTTTGTCTCCATTTAAATATCAATATAGATTTCTTCCTAATTGAGTCACAGTCAATTAGGTAGCGCCCCTTTTAATTTCTAAAGGTGTACCCGAGAAGCTGCAACCTAAAGCTCTCCGAAAAGATGACTGGCTGCCGTTTACACGTATAGACTTTACGCTATAAAATAAACCAGGTTTGAAACCTTTATCTTTAGAGAAAATTTACTAAAATCCTGCCATAAGAGAGAGTAAAGTGCAGAACTTTATAGTGGATTAAACAAGAATGTATAAGTATATTTGAAACCAGCTCGAAAAGTGCAATTTCATGGACGTTTAATATACAGGGTGTTACATTTAAAAAATAAGAATATTTTAACCTACTCTTTATACTATTAATTTTACGGTTTCCCAACTCCTGTACAAAAGAAGTGTAAAAAATCCTGCTGTTCTTTTTATGACTCTAGTATCTGGCCCACATAATATTTAAATTGACATTGAAAAGATGGAATGGAAATAATATTTAGTATATGGTTTACTTATTTGTGTGTTAAAGGAAATCAAATTAATACATTCACACAAGCCCATTCAGGCGAAAACACTTTATTTTAACTAAGATTTTATAAACTAGAGACTTCAAAACTGAAGAATCGTTTTTAACTTACTAACTACGATATCCATTTAACACGCCACCCTGTAACACAAAATTACCCCGAATTTTAATAAACTGAAATAGACGCAAAATATCTAAGCTTTAAAATATATTCATACATCCTTTTTTTTTAATTAAACCGATATTAAGTATGTTTTTTTAACGGTATTTGTATTTGGAAGTGAGTTAAGCTTAATGAATATTTAACATGTTTTAATTAATTTAGCAACGACAGCCCCTTTCAACATGGTTTTAGTTGCTTACTTTAGGTTTTACAAAGTAAAATATAAATAACATTTTTTCAGGACGAAAGCTATTAAATTTTTAACCCAAACTGGTATATTTTCCTAAATAGCATTATATTTTAATTAAAAAAATAATTAACTATGTTATAACATTTTTACCCTTTTTTAGGGATAAGAATAATTCATTCATTTTACAAAGAATTTTATTAGGAAATATTTTCTCAAATTTCATTTTACTCTGAACTTTAGGAAATCCTAAAAATAATTTCCCCAGGCCAATTCAATAATTACGAATTAAAAACCTGGGATGAAGCGGTATAAACGTTTAACGTTTTCAAAAGAATCCAACACTGGACATTAATTTGCTCCTTTGATAAATTGAAATGAGGTAACGTATTTTCATACATTTAAAATTCCCTTACTCTCTTTTTAAGTATGATTGATGTTGAATGTGTTTTTCCATCCCCGATTACCTATATTGGCTCGTTTCCGCTTTTCCCTCATATTTTTCTAACCTCCTAAAAAGATAGAAAAGATCTTGTAATTTATGCCCTAGTTATCGGTATAACTGAAATTTTTCGAAAAAGTCATATAAAAATTAATTTTTTTAGTTACTTTTTCTTTTTAAAAAAAAAATAGGCATCTGGTCTGAAAAATAATTACGGCATTGGAAGCTACACAAAATGAAGTATTTATTATGGGTCCTGGATTGTATACAGGGGGTGCACTAACGAGGTGAAGTTTGCACTAAAGTTACCAAGAATGGGTGCATTTCTTAACATTATCCCGTATTATAACGAAACTAATAAATCTAAGCCGGTAGGGTATTTTTTTACGAACCAAGATATTTTAGGTCGACCGGGTTCAAATTTCAAAGTTTATAACTTTAACGGTTAAATTACTGCAATTTTTTAAAGGTTATAATTTAAATTCCAACTTTAACCTCATTTTACCGCTACTGCGAATAGTAATCGAAATTATTTTCTTTTTTATTTGGCAACAAAAAAGTTCTAATAGTATTTTCCTCTAACTACTAAACAAGTGAGTGAAAATTTGATTTAAAGAAAATAGTACACATATCGGTCAAAAATCGATAAGTACCGATCCATATACGACCCGAAATGATAGGTGGCCCTGGCTTATGATGATAATAAAATTTACGGAGATATTTGACATGTCAGTTGTGATAGATATCACAGCTGAGTTTTGGTTTGTTTAAAGCAAATATTTCGCTGATATGTTGTATCGCTTCGATTTATGTTTGTGCAAAGAGAGAAAAACCGATTTTTTTCCAATAAAAAATTAGGCGTTTGGAAAATTGGTTACAGCACCGGAAAGTACTCAAAAAGATACACAAACAAGGACGGTTTAGGAAGAGTCTTGGGACAGTTTTTCGTCTTTTAAACTCCTTAAATTTTTTAAGTACGGTTTTCAAAATTCGATGTAACTTGTAGGGGAGTAATTTATTTTTAAAAAATGTTGTGAACTCTCAACTTTTGAACTACGTAAAGTTTTTATATACGGTTTTCACAGTTCCATGTAACTTTTAGGAGCGTCATTTATTTAAAACTTTTTTGGCATCTGCCAAAAATACATTTCCTCCGTAATTTCAATTTTCAAATACGGTAAGTTCGTTTTATTGAGGTAACTAAAAAAAAATGTACGTTTAGATACGGGTTTCACAGTTTCTTGTAACTTTTAATGCCGCAATTTATTTTAGAGAAATATTCTTGCAGCTGTCCACAAAAACGTCTAGTATTCCTAACCTGTAAATAGCTAATTTTTTAATGAGATTTTTACATATAAATATATAGCATATGTATCCGTAACCGGATGTATCGGACTAGCGGACGCTTGTTATTCAAAAATAGCAATCAAGGTTATGATAATAGTAAAATAGGATCGGAAATAAGTGTGTAGGACTAGACACCTAAGGTCACGCACACGACTAATATGCGCCCCCAGAGTCCACAGGGACAACTTGACGTATTACTTGTTAAGCATTTTGTATTCTGTAATGGTAGAAGCATAGTCTAATACAGCCACAGCACGTATGAGGAGCAACCACGCAAAAGTGAACAAATCCACTTTTGCCGAAAAATGAGTTAGGCTTACATCTGGTAGAAATCGGTCGTATTTCTAAGATCCCATCAAAAAATTCAGCCAAAAATAAACATATCCTTGTAAAAGTATATGCTGAAATCCAACATTTCAAACAAAAAGTAACAAATTCATGAATTAATAATCCTCATTAATTCTAGTGTAAGTTTGACAAAAGGCAACAAATCCTTCTAGTAGATATGAACGCAATTCCACAAATCATGCAAAAGTAAACAAATCCTGTAATACATCAGAACTAGGAATAAAAATTCCTATTTTGTGCATGTCCCCCAATCTGGTATGGGATATGACAACTAATCCTTGATGCATAGTTCTTAATACGATTTTAGCCAAGAAAACTATAATGCGATTTTGCCTAATACTTCTAGCCATCAATAAGCGTCACTAATATCGTTGCTTTACCTCCTCTGATAGTATTTGGAGTGTGTTTACGTTCGGGATTATGTTTCTATATTAAAATTTGTTTAGTTATTGTGTACTTTGTTAATTGTTTATGATGGATGAAACTATCGCAGTAGTTGATGGTAATAGTGGGTCTCGAAAAAGGCTACGAAAACCTACTCACTAGTGATGTAAATATTCGGATTATTTAAAGAATCGGATTATACGGAATCGAATTACCAGAATACTCGGATTAATCATCCGATTTCGTAATTACACGTTATAAGCATGTTTAGGCAGTCTCAATTTTTATTTTTATGCTTCCGAATCGGCAGCTGCGGAGCTGAAATCGAATGACATCGGCGGGTGCTGAACTACCAATTCCACGAAATGCATATTTTTTATTTGTAATATTTTTATGTATACAGGGTCTTCCATTGTGCCAGAACAATACCCAACTTTTTTCTTTTTAGTGAAATGGTATGAATATTTTTAGAAATTCTAATTCTACGCTTGATTTTGAGTATTTTTTGTTATCATAGCATACGAAATTTTGAGTAGTTTTTAAGAAAAATTGACTTCCCTAATTTTTTTCGGAAAAACAGATTTTTGGAAAAATGTGATTTTTTCATACATTTGAAGACTAAAATTGTGAATTTTGGTTATGGATCCATGGGAGTTGTTAATATTTAATACTCTGACGTATTAAGAGCGAAAATCCATTATACAGGGTGGTCACAAATGACCATCAAAAAAAATGTTTTAGTAACTAAAAAAACTTAATTTTTTTCAAATGGAACACCCTCTAGTTAGCACATATATTGTATTTAGGATTTAATTCTGCATCATTCAATATATATAGAGTTTATATTCCAAAAATTAGTAGTTTAGAAGTTATGACCAATTTTCTATAATAATTCAGGTATTTTTGTTAAAAATCTAACTAAACCTAAATAATATCCTATTCTAAGTTTTTTTTTAACATTATAATTAAATTTAACATTAAATCAACAAGTAATGCAAAAAAGAAAGTAACTAATTACTTATTACAAAACATTTTCGACATAACCCCCGTCTTTGGCAATACAAGTAGTGTAATGTTACGGTTACGGTTCTTATTTTCGCAATAATAGCAATTCTAAACGCGTCTTAATTTTACAAGATATCCATGGAAAAACAAAACTAGTAAAATTGCTGCCTGGACACCAATAAACACACAGTTTATATTTGACATTTAGTTGCCTCTAACTCTTTTTAAAGGAAAAATGGCCTTTATACAGTGTCCAAGAACGTTTAAATCTTCATGAATGTTATATAAAAAATAATAAGAGTCAGAATTAGCCCTGCGGGAGTATCGGTTGTTGTATTCCTGCAGGACGGGTACCCACGAAACATATTTTTTCACGAATTGTTCGTGATCTTGAACGTGGAGTGGTAATCAATAAACAAAGACGGCGCCTAAAAATTGTCCTAACAGAAGAAAAGCAATTAGAAATTCTCCTGTATTTTGAAGAAAACAACGAAAATTCGCAAAGAGGGACTGGTATTCAAAGGACTTTAACTGATAATAACTACCATCCGTTCAAATTTTTACCAGTTCAGGAATTATCCCAACAGGACTTTCAAACAAGGCTTTTTTATTGTTCTCTCATGATGGACCACCATTTTGAAACTGACATTTTTAAAAATATTTTATTTACCGATGAGGCAATTTTCAATACGGCCGGCATGTTCAACCGAAAAAATACTCATTACTGGTGTAACTCAAATGAACATCGTATAAAAGACATGAAAAAACAGGGTCCGAGAAGTGTTTATGTGTGGTGTGGTATTATCCGTGATCGAATAATAGGTCCAGTATTTTATGACTTTGTTCTGAATGGTGAGAGGTATTTAAATTTGTTGGAGAACGAAATATTTCAATTAATTGACAATCTGTCGAACGATATTAAAGAAGGGCTTGTTTATCAACAAGATAGTGCTCCATATCGCACTGTAGTGCCTGTTAGAAATTGTTTGAATCAACGGTTTCCATTTTGGATTGGTCGGACCATAGATTGGCCAGCGAGGAGCCCCGACTTCACCCCTGGATTTTTTTATGGGGCAACCTAAAAAACGAAGTGTATAAAAATAGGTGTAATACTGTTCAAAATTTAAAAAGGAGAATTAGGCAAGAGGTAGAAAGACTTAAGCAACAGACGCGGTTAGAAATGCTATTGCGAGAATTGAAACCATGTATACTACTTGTATTGCCAAAGACGGGGGTTATGTCGAAAATGTTTTGTAATAAGTAATTAGTTACTTTCTTTCTTGTATTACTTGTTGATTTAATGTTAAATTTAATTATAATGTTAAAAAAAACTTAGAATAGGATATTATTTAGGTTTAGTTAGATTTTAAGAAAAATACCCGAATTATTATAGAAAATTGGTCATAACTTCTAAACTACTAATTTTTGGAATATAGACTATATATATATGGAATGATGCAGAATTAAATCTTAAACACAATAAAATTGCTAAATACAGGGTGTTCCATTTAAACAAATTAAGTTTTTTTTAGTTACAAAAACATTTTTTTTTATGGTCATTTGTGACCACCCTGTATAATGGATTTTCGCTCTTGATAGGTCAAAGTATTAAATATTAACCACTCCCATGGATCCATAACCAAAATTCACAATTTTAGTCTTCAGGTATGAAAAAATCACATTTTTCCAAAAACCTGTTTTTCCGAAAAAAATTAGAGAAGTTAATTTTTCTTAAAAACTACTAAAAATTTCGTATGCTATGATGACAAAAAATACTCAAAATTAAGCGTAGAATTAGAATTTCTGGCGCGTCCTGGCGCAATGGAACACCCTGTATACATAAAAATATTATAAATAAAAAATATACTCAGGGCCAAATACTTTTTGTATTTAACTTTTTTTTCTCAGTGTCTTATTTATTGAGATAAAGTATAGGAGCATCTTAAGTGGACCACCCTGTACCTTGTAATTAACATACCAAAAGCCGATATCTCAATATCATCTTAAGGTGCAAAATAATAAATAATTTAATCATAAAAGAAAGATATGCGGAAGAGGGTTTTAATTTTAAAATAATGCTGAAAAACCTATCTGCCCTAAGTAACAACCTAAAACTTACACTCAGATCCTCGGCCCCCGCTTCGGTTTTCAATTTTATTATTAATAATCCGAATTTAAAAATCTTCCGAATTCGAAATCAACGAGTTCCCAATGTTCCTATCCCATATTTATTCGGATTCAGCCACCGGCATGCATCGGCCCGCTGCTGCCGAACCCCCGAACGAATTTTTCATTCGGAATGCGAATGCAAATTGTACTGCCGTGCTTACTCTTCTGGCATTATAATCGGCAGTTGCTGGGCGATTGCTTAACAGCATAATTATTCCACATCCGTATTCCGAATTAATTTTAAATACTCGGATGATTCCGAGTATCCCAATACTCAGATTCAACGATTATTTTAATCATTACATCACTACTACTCACAGAGAGCTCAAAAGATAAACGAATTGAAAGGTAATAAGTGGTTCCACGTGTTCGGTTTTGCTGCTTTATTTCGGGGGGAAGCGGGAGACTCAAAAGCTCAGAGTGGAAACTAAAGACCCCGCTAGAAAGGGAGCAGACGCTGTGAACGTGTGAGGCCTAGTTGTTCCTGTATTCTATCCACCGTCGTCTGCCGCAGTTCTACATAGAATATTAGCGTAATGGCCGCTATGCGGCGGGAGTGGGAGGGGTAAGGGAATAGCTTGAAAGAAAAGGTTATCTCGTGAGACCACTAGTACTCTCAAGGGGCATCTAGTGGAAGCCAAGATGCATTAGAACAGTTTATTAAGAAAGACAAATTTAAAGGTATTGAAATACACGGGGTGACCGGGAGCTCAGAGCTTGCCATCCGGACATCCCACCGACAATGTCTCCAAACCGGAATAAGGTGTAAATTATCTGGAAGGGTCGCTCCAGCTCTAAATAAGCCCCGGGCGGAGAGCAATCTGACAAGTTGCGAAGTGCAGTGCCAAAAACACAGATTGAAATTGAAATTTTTAAAGAAAAAGGTTATGTTTTTTATTTTATACCTGATTCATTGATGAGTTCCGCATTGTTGCCAAGTTGTTTGTTTAGGAATATGGATTATATTTGGGCAAAATTGGTTTAGGGGAAAACTGGGGGTTAATTGGTGAAAATGACATATTTTCCTACAAATAATCGCGTAATACGTCGTTTTGTATGTTTTCGGGTATACAGATCTTAATTATGAAACCTATTTGATATTTTAGTAGAAAATAAGGGGTGAGAGTGGAAAGAAGGGGTGTGAAAAAATAAATTTTAATAAAAAAATCGAGCAATAGGTCGTTTCACGAGTTGTTCAATATACAGATCCCTATTCAAGAATGTGTTGTGTGATAATTTATACAGTTACTTGGACTTATCCACTGTTTCTCGTGAAAGAGTGTTTTAGGTTAATTTCTATTCAGTCCATTAAATAATTTTTGCCGGTCAAAACAGAACAAATCCAAAAAATGCGTCAAGCAAACCAGTACAAATCCATGTCATTCAAGCAAAAGCAAACAAATCCATATGAAATATCGCAAAAACTCTTGTAATATTTTACCAAAAATTTTCAAATTTTGAGAGTAATATCTTATATTTTTTCCACTTTTTTAAAAGAAAAAAGTTTTAAATTTTATTTAAATTTAGGACTATAGAAAAGAATATCGTTTTATGCAAAATTAGTAAAAGTGGATTTGTTAACTTTTGCGTGGTTGCTCCTCATATATCGCACTAGTTTTCGTAATTAAATTTTCAATTTGTTTATTACTTTCACTAAAAATATTCCTGCTCGAATATATACTGTTACTTAATTACCAATCTTCTCATCAAACTGAATACATATACATGGCGTCCAAATTTAGTGTAAAAAACGCAAGTTTAATTTATATCTCAATAAAAATATGTTTCCTATGAGCGTGTTGAAACTAAACACTTTCCGCACGCCTGTTAGTGCGGAAAATTAGTTTTTGCCGCATTAGTGCGCAAAGTAATTTACTTTCCGCACTAGTGCTTGAAAAAACAATTTTTTCAGCTGTATCAAAAGTATTAGATATTATACAACGAAAGCTTTCACGGCTGTGGTCAATTAAGAAATCATGGTTCTTGGGATTAGACCGTGTCAAAATGAATCACTTTCCGACGTTTCGCCTTCGATTGCACGAGACATCTTCAGGGATCTTCACTTCACGAGATCGGAACACTAAATAAGCTCGGAGAGACCCAGGCCGGCTATTTATAGTCGACTTGTGTTTACCGAAGCGTAACTCGGTGTTACGATCGGTTTCCACGTATGATGTAGACTGAAGCCCGTATCTCTATTAAAATTGTTAGCATGCTTATAAATTTCAATAGTTTCTCTAATTTTGCGGTTATAGAGTCCCGAGACCGATGCAAGAACTTTTGTTTCTTTTACATTTATTATATGCCCAGTAGAATGTTGGTGTCCAGATACAGCAGATTATACAATTTGTTTCTTTCTGATACATCGTTCATGTTCCTTAAGACTGGTAGATATGGATCGTCCAGTTTCCCCAATATAGACATCACCACAGGAACAAGTAATTGCATATACTCCTTCCGTTTGAAAAGGAATAATGTCCTTTGGCGATCTCAAACATTGTCCAATTTTCTTGTGTGTGTGTTGAAGATTGTACGTATGTTGGACCGGCGAAGGAACCTTGCAATCTTGTCTGTGGTTCCGTATATAAATGGAAGAACTACATTTCCTATCGGTAATTCCTTATTAGTATCATTTCGTGTAGTAGGAATATTATATTTTCTAATTAATCGTCTAATATCATGCAAAATCTATTCCCTCTTAAAGTTTGAGTCAGTTTGTATGTTTCCGATTGTAAACAGTGATTTATTTAATTTCTTCGTTTTGTAGATCCCCATAGAAAAAAGTCTAGGACCGATAAATCTGGCGACCTAGGCGGCCATCTTACAGCTCCATTTGTACCAATCCAGCTACCTAGAAATTCATTTTCTAAAAAGGTACTAACAGTCCGTGCATTATGAGTCGGGGCACCATCTTGCTGAAGAAAACTATTTTGTAATTGTGCCAAAGGAATATTATCTAATAAATCAGGAAGTGTATTTTCCAGTATCTCTAGGTACCAGCTTCCAGTAATACTACCGTTATAAATGTCATACCTTATTTTTGTGCCAAGCATAAAGCAGGACACGCTAAATCCAAACCTGTCTTGTTGCTCGCGTGGAAATATAACGTGTTCGTTTTCTTTGGACCATCATCTATTATTGTATCGGTTTAGAATACCTGCATTTGAGATATATGCCTCGTCAGACCATATAATTCTTCTTTCGAAATTTATTTCGGTATTAGTCATATGAATGTACCAATTGCAGAAATCTATGCGAGGCTGTGCATCTCCCGGGTGCAAATGGTGCACTAACTTATATTTATATGGTTTGAAATGGTATTTTTTTAGAATAGTCTGCACTGTTGACTTAGGTACTCCCACTTCATCCTCGACTTTTTGACAGGAAGTTGACGGATTGATTGCAACGGCAGCTAAAACATTAATCTCTTCAGTTTCCCGATTTTCTTTGTAATATGATTTCGGTCGCGGTACTTTGAATGATCCGTGATTGTTCAGATTTACTTTTATTCTTGAAAATGTTCTCTTATCGGGCTGTCTTCGTTCTGGGTATCTATAAGGAATAAATGCTAATTTACAGATATATAGAGTATAGAACGACATATTCAAAATAAATTAAATTCAATTGAATTATTTTATTATACAGGGCGATGTAAAAGATGTTTTTTCTTACCACTTATCAACAAAACTGCTATTCTCCTTTTCAAATATTTTAATTATAATTAATTTTATTGGAAATTTAGTGACATCGTATTTTTCATGTTACAGACTTGCTGCAATAATATGCTTTTTTATTACAAGCTAATTTTGGACACAATTGTAACCTATTACGAACGATAGGCATAATTTGAAATATTAATATTATTATTCGAAAAAAAATAGTCACAAAACTAAAGTTTTACTATTATCTATACTTTTGTTTTTCAAAAATACTGAGAGTCCTTCTACATCAGCTATCACTAGTTCCGAAAAGCCCTGGTTTAAGAAGCAAAGTTATTTTGTTTACTTAGTATTACTCCTTCAACCGGATTTTCCTGGCACTGTATGAAACAAACAAGCATGTCAATTTCTCCAAGTTTTCGAAATTCGCAGCCATTTGATATTTAATAAATGGACAAAGGCAATATGATTAAAATAATTTAACAATGACAAATGTCAATTAGTTTCTACAATGGCTCAACAGAATCTATATATTCTTTTGTTTAATCAAGTCATGGCCGCCTTATTTTATTTAAAACAGATCTTGGGTATTTCTAAGGGATAAATTAAATAGTTGTAAGTATTTTCAAACAACACAATTGTCAACATTAGAAAAGTATTAATTAAATAAAACATTTTTAGTGTTAGTTGTGTTGTCCAGGGTAAATACTAAATAGTAGGTATGTATCTTTGTTTATTGATTTATTGTTTAATTATGATATTATAACAAACTTTGGTACAGATAATTCAGATTTAGAAAATTAACACACAATTTTCATGGCCTACTAGAAAAACAGATTAAAATTTCTGTAAACTGACTTTATTGTCGGTACCGGATTGAAATAAATGTCAAGTGTTATATATTTTTGGGAAGCTAAAAATGAGCGGAAACCAAATATTAAAAAATATTCAGGGTATCCCATTTAAAAAAAACCTAACTTTAGTCTATACCTCGAAAACGATAGTATCTAACCAAAAACTGACAAGGCCACTAGATTCTGCGCAAAAAACTCTATCGATGTTAGTTTTCACCTTTTCGGTAAGTTGCCAGGCCATCGAGATACGAGGGGTACCTGAAAACGCAAAATTTTCAATTTTACCCTGTATCTCAAAAACGAAAAAAGCTAGGAAAAATTTGTTTGTGGCTTCTTTGGTTTCACAAAAAAGTAACACAGTGCTGCGAAAACCGCATCTCTCTATCTTCAGTAATAGGGGATACCTCGCAAAACCATCGAAATTCGGATACCCTGTACATTCAATATATACGTTATAACCAACAATAAATAATTATTTAATAAAATAATAATTTTAAAATATATTGTTATTTTTAATTGTGAATAAATGTAACATATATGTGCGTTTGTAACTGTTTTTGGAAATCGCTAGAGGTACATGCAGCTTAGAAATTCTAAAAATCACATTTGACATATTTTAAAATTTTAATTTGTGATCAAATCTAATCTGAAATAATCAATTCTATTAACTAAAAATTTAACAGAGTTCATTGCACCCTCCTCTCTAAACTGCAATTGTAATTTATGTACGCTCATAAGAAAAATTATGTACCTATCGCATGCGGAAAGTGTGTTTCCGCACTAGTTAGGTAAATAACTATTAAAATTCAAATTCAAATTCAAAAGTATTTATTGTCTAACAGGAACAATCCCAATACAAAGACAATTGTAGATTAAATTAGTACATAATAGAAACTATTTAAGTATATAATGCAAGATAAAATTTAAATTTTATACACATAAATAATTTATAAGATTCAAGTTGATGGTACACATATTTACACTAAGAAAAAAATGACAATTAATATATAACAAAATAGAATTAGAGTGCATTGACACTCGAGAGTATGCTTTTCTTAAAACTACTTAGACTTAAGTTAAACATATCAGTTTCATTAACTAAAGTTATTGAATTAAAGTACAAACAGGCTCTATACAGAGGCGCCTTTTTTGCAAGGTTAGTACGACCTAAGGGTTGATAAAATATTTGGTGTCTACGAGTGTTAGTTTGAGGTACCAAGAAGCAAAGCTGAGACAACAGTTCAGAGGAATCAATCATGTTGTTACATAATTTATAAAGGAATTGCATACTTGCACAAATAGTGGTATTCCTAAGAGATAAAAATTGGAATCGATGAAGAAGTAGATCATGATCAAAACCTCTTTCAGGATAGACACCATCCCTTTTGAAGGCCAGGTACTTGAGGAATTTTCGCTGGACACATTCAAGCCTATTAACATGGACATTGTAGGTAGGAAACCACACAATGGCCGCGTAAAGTAGCCTGGATTTAACCAGGGAATTGTAGATAGCAATGCGACTAGACAACTGTGAGAATTCCGATGTACTCCTCATCAAAAATCCCAAGGACTTCAGAGCCGATCGGACAGTCTCATCTATATGCAGACTGAAAGTCGCTTGTAAACTGTAACGCCCAAGTCACGAACCGAATCACAATCGGGAAGCAATCAGATCATCATTTTCTTACATTTTTGGATATTTAGGGGAAGATTGTTTAATATGCACCAACTATGAACCCTATCAAGGTCTTGCTGAATTACCATGCAGTCATCCTGATTACAGACAGTACGAAAGAGCTTCATGTCGTCGGCAAAAAGTAGACAGCCGCCGGCAAGATCCTCAGTGATGTCATTAATAAAAATGGAAAATATAAAAGGAGCCAGGTTACTGCCCTGAGGGGCACCACTCGTGGCGATATATTCATTTGATTTAAAGCCATTGTAGTCTACAAACTGGATCCTATTTGCCAGATAGGAGATAAAAAAATTGACCAGATTTTCATGAAACCCCATTTTGAGCAGTTTTTGTGCTATGAGACCATGATCCAACTTATCAAAAGCCTTCGAAAAATCCGTATATATGACGTCTAGCTGTTGTCTTTGATTAATGGCTTGGTAGGCTGTTTGAAGAAATGACGTCAAGTTCGTGACAGTTGATCTCGAATGGAAAAAGCCATGCTGGTTTGGGGAGATAAGATATTTGACTTGATGGAAGAGTTTTTCATAGATACAGACTTCAAAGGCTTTAGAAAAGTTGGATAAGATGGAAATAGGACGGTAATTCTCAACACATCCCCGATCACCTGTTTTGAGTACTGGACAAATTTTGGCATATTTCCAACGATCAGGGAAAATGCTGGTGCGAATTGATAAGTTAAATAAAATAGACAATGGTGTAACCAGAACTGAGGCACAGTCACGTAAAATAAATGATGGAACTTTATTGGGCCCTGAAGTTTCTTTGTTTTTTAGTTTTTTTAAACCAGATAGGATGTCGTTGTTACTGAGGGTAAGTAATGTTACATTTTGGGACCCTGCATCAGCATGAGAATTTCCAGAAAATATAGAGGAGCCGGTGTAAACACTTTTAAAGTAATGGGCAAATGCGTTTACTATGCCGTTTGGAGATTCAATGATAGAACTATTGTAGGTGACAGAGCCTGGGATACGAGATCTGTTGCGTCTTTGTCGAATAAAGTTCCAGAACTTTTTTGGGTCGCGTCCAATAGAATTTTCACTGGTACTAATGAAGACTCTATATGCCATATCAATCTTTACTTTTATTGAAGTTCTTATCCTTTTAAAAGCAGAATAATCACTCAAACAGTTTGTACTCTTCCATCTTTTATGCAGCCTTGTCTTAGATTTAATATCATTAATTATATCCCTTGTATACCAAGGCGGGTAAGAATAATTATATTTACGGGGTGCAAACAAAGGGACTGATTGGTCAAGAATGGAATAAATTCTATTATAGAAGAGGTCTACCGCGTTATTAATATCTGAAACTCCATTAAGAAAATCCCAGTCGGTTTCCCAAACAAGTTGGTAGAGTAGTGGAAGGTTGGCTTTGCGGAAGTTGTAGTCTCTATTAGGGGAATCGTTTGGAAAGTCGACACAATTATCCTCCAAGATACAGTTAGATACAATATTTAGCGTAGGATGGTAACTATCCTCTGGTACAAGCGATATGTTATTTTTTACAACGGTGCAAAGAAAGTTTGAAAGAACCAGATCAAGTATGCCATTGTAATAGTTTGTGACATTATTGAATTGAGTTAAATCAAGATATGAAAGAAAATCTTTTAACAAACTTAACTTTTGGTTCTGACCATGATCCGCTTGGCAATATTGAATGTTAAAATCACCTAGTAATAATATCTTATTGTTTTGAATAAAGTCTAGAGTAGATAAATAATCAAATAATGTTTGGTAAACATCTAGAGAAGAATTGGGTTGAATGTAAATTACAAAAATGTATACATTGGCTGAATTCATAACCAGCCTACAACCCAGAACATCGACCTCGGGAATGAGTTCTTCCAGCTGAGTTAGGTTAACTTTAGTTGAGAGAATATCCTGTCGAATCCCCAGAAGTGTACCGCCACCTTTAGATACATTCATGGCTTGGAGGTTTCTATCCTTGCGATAGACTTGGTAGTTGTTGTTAAAAAATGGAACCGAGTTAAAAAAAAACTCTAAACAGTAAAAAGTAACATTTTATTCCGCATTGAAAAATTCACTTTATAAAGTCGGCGTAAAACTAATTCTTAATTACTTGATCGCAAACAAACATTTATACAGGGTAGTCCAACAAGCGCGCGTCGGTATATAGTTGCTAAACCGTTGAATTTAAGGGAAAATTTTCTTAATAAAACTTTTAACGTTTCATCACTGCTATAACCCAAAATTATGTTAGTCTAGTTTCTCCTAAACTATCTTCACTTTCCGATTTAATTATACAGGGTGTGGGACTTTTTTAAATTCAACACCGCTTATATTATTTTGCCTTTGAAAAGATTCAGTTCAGATCGGGCTACTAAGGAGCACGGTTGCTTATCGGTAGTGTTTATCATTTTACGACAATACCTAAATTCTTTTATTATGATTATTAACTGATAGTGATACAAAGCGAAGTGAAATTTAAACGGATTTAAAATATACTGATATATTAATATGGACTTGTTTAGTGGGGGGAAACCCCCTGATATTTTTCGCCCTAATACGGGGGCGATTTCAGAACTAGGTGAATCGGAAAAGACGGAGTATCAGGAAAATTATCAAAAATTAAAAAATAAGCAAAATTCTCAGGTAACAAAAATACAAATTCTTTATGAAATCCCGGATTTTGCCCCATTTCATGTTTTGATAGAAAACACTGACCCAGACTTTAAAGGTAAGCTTAATCCAATCAAAATTAATGATCTAATTTACGAATACCATCCCGAGTTAGATAATAAAATTAAGGAGATAGAATCAATAGGCCGAAATAGAATAAGGGTTCAATGCAAAGATAGCAAAACTGCAAATAACCTAGTTTTATCAAATCAATTTAGGGGACAAAAACTAGATGTTTATATACCTAAATCATCATTATTAAAACAAGGTATCGTTAGAGGAATAGAAACGGATATTTCAGAGGAAATCTGAAAAAATAAAATTAAAAAATTTGATGAACATTGCAAATTTACAATTCATAGTGTTAGAATTAATAGATCAATAATTGATAAAGTAGACAACGAGAAAAAAACTGTTAAAATAAAATCTGTCATTATAACCTTCAAAACCCAAGTACTACCTAAATACGTGGCGATTGGACATGTGCGATGCGCAGTAATACCTTACGTTCAACGTGTTATTTTGTGTTACAACTCTTTCCGTTATGAGCATACCAGCACTCAGTTTAGAAGTAAAAAGCGTTGTTTGAAATGTGAGGGTGAACAAAAATTAGAAGAATGCAAAAGAAATAGCTTGTTTCCATTGTAAAGGTTCACATGCAACAAATGAAATAAAAAAAATGCTCAGAATTTAATAGACAAAATACAAATTAGCTATGGCAAATCAAAATATTTCTTATAAAGAGGCCGAGAAAAACTTCCCTCAAAAATCCTTTTCTTTCGTTGTTGCTCAAAATAATACAGATCTTACAGAACTAGATCATCCGTTTGGTAGTAGATCTCAAAAATCAAGTTTTAATAATAATAAATCGACAGCTTCCTCAAGATATACGCAAATTAAAACACCGACAAAAAGAACAAGATTAACAACAAATAATCCTATTTTAGAGCAACACAAGCAAATTTTATTAGAGCATAATATGTCACAGTGTGAAAATTCCCTATTAAGTAGCAAAATTTATCAGTCTAATTTAAATAATCCCGTAAAAGAAAACTCACAGGGAAGTAGTCAATTCTTTAATTCAGAAATAGTTGTTGAAATCGTGCTTTCAATCTTAGATACATTAAAACAAAAAAATAATTTCAATATCTTGCTTGTAAATCTAATAAATTCAAAGTTTGTATTAAACCCTATAAATTAAAAAAAAAACTAAAACAAAAAATAAATGGATAACTTTAATATCTGTCAGTGGAATTCTCGTTCAGCAATATCCAATAAGGCAAATTTAGAAATTTTACTAGAACAAAACAAAATTAGTATAGCTTTATTATGTAAAACGTGGTTTAAACCAGTTGTAGCAGTTAAGGTTCCTTTAAGTAATGGTTCATTTTTGTCTCTTATTTCACTGTATATAAAACCACAACCCAAAATATCAACTTTAAACTGGAATAGATTTTTTTTGATCTTTACTAATCCTTTTATAATATGTGGAGAGATTTTAACGCACATCACATGGCCTGGGGCAGTCACGGAAATGATGCTGCAGGTAATTCTTTACTAGAAGCAATAAATGATAGCAATTTAATATTTCTCAACAACGGCTCATTCACACGGATTAATTCATCGGGTGGACATAACTCTGCAATAGATCGGTCTTTGACGGCCCCTTGCCTGCAGGATGTGTTGGAGTGGAATATTTTGGAGGATTCATTTGGTTCAGATCACTTGCCAATTATTATTTCATGTCAACTAACACCCAGACTTGCCACTACTAATAGTCACAGAAAGTGGAACTTAAAAAAAGCCAATTGAGACTTATTTTTTGTTGAAGCTATTTTAAATTTTTCAGGACAACGAAATATAAATTACGAACAATTTACTAAAATTTTAAATAACATATTAGAAAAAACAATACCAAATATGTTACAGAATCGTAAAAAAAAATTAGTGGTAAGTCGTTGTGGAATCAGAAGTGCGACAGGGTTGTAGATGAGAGGAAAAAATGTTTTAAATTGTATAAGTCAAATCCTAACATGCACAACTTAATTCAATATAAAAATGCAGATGCCTTAGAGAAAAAAACAATTAAGGAAGTAAAAAAAGAAAACTGGAAATCTTTTTGTTTATCGCTAAACCAAAATTCTTCCATTAAAACAGTCTGGACTAAAGTAAACAGCTTTAAGAATAGAAAAAAAGAAAATAGACTTCCAATTTTGGCAGATGATCGATGTGTTGAGGAATTTCATGACAAACTAGCCCCACCATACGCAATTTTTTAACCAATGAGTCTTTTCAACCACAATACTAATAAGAATTATTTTTTGGAAAAATCTATAAACTTGAACGAACTTACGAGGGCTTTAAAACAAAACAATAACTCTGCACCTGGCTTGGATCAACTTCATTACTCCATGTTATGTAAACTGCCAGACGTCGCCAAAAGATTATTGCTCCAAATATTCGATGACATACTTGAAGGAAAGCATCCTATCTCAAAGGAATGGAGAGAATATACCGTGGTCCCTATCAATATACCACGCAAACCAGCAAATCTGTCGACATCCTATAGATCATTGCCTTAGCATCCTGTGTTCTTAAAACATATGAAAGGATTATTAAAAATAGATTGGAATTTTGGATGAAAAATCATTAGTTTCCAAAGACTCAATATGGATTTAGAAGAGCAGCGTCTACTCAGAAAGTCATTGCTGAATTGGTAACAGATATACAATTAGGATCTACGAAAAACCAGTCCACCTCGGCTGTCTTTTTGGATATCCAGGGAGCTTACGACAATGCTGTATACAATATTCTTGTCGAAAAAATGGATAAAATTAGAATCCTTTTAAAAATGGTAAAAAACTTATACGACATTTATCACAGCCGACAGATATCAATACGAACAAATGAAGGATTATCTAAAGCAAGAGAAACAAAAATTGGATTCCCTCAAGGCAGTATATTAAGCCCACTATTGTACATAATATATACATATGATCTGGAACAAATTTTTAATAAAAGGTAACGTGAACATTCTTCAATTTGCTGATGATATATGTATCTACACGACTAATAAATCTCCAGAAACATGCCATCAAAATCTACAAGGGCCTTTTAGCCAAACATTAGCTTGGTTAAAAGATAATGGACTAAACCTTTCTCACGAGAAGACAATAATATGCAATTTTACTAGGAGAAGGAGACAAGATACACAAAACATCAATTTAAGAGAGATAACTATCAATCAAAATGCATCAGTTAAATATCTAGGACTTATTTTGGACAAAAAATTAAACTGGAAAGACCAAATACAACATCTTATAAAACGAACAGAAAATGGATTAAACGTAATCAGAGCTTTCAGTAACAAAAAGTGGGGAGGGATATGTTTCTTATTTTACAAAGCCTTCGTTCGTTCAATTATGGGCTACTCTAGTATTTTTTATGGATCTGCAGCTCAAAGTCACTTAAATAAATTAGAAAAAATAAAAAACAAATGCTTAAGGCAAAGCGTGGGTTTTTTGAATAGTACCTCTATACCTATACTAATTATTAAAAAAATTCATTTGCCTGATGGTACCTCTATCTATTCAGCCGAACACTGGGCTATCCTTAAATCAGTTAAATATTGTGCTAATTTTACGGAAAATAATAGGTTCGTAATATTTTCTGATAGTCAAAGTGCATTATTAACATTATCCAAATACTTGGATGTTCCACCTGTCAACTATCTGGTTACCGAAATAATAAACTCCTGCATAAAGCTAAAAGATATGAACAAACAAGTTTATTTTGTCTGGGTAAAAGCACATTCCTGAAAATGAGCTTGTAGACCAAGCAGCCAAAGAAGCCACTGTCAATGGATCATATTTAAACTTTAAATTACCTCATACAGATTTTGTTTAATATGGCAACAAGGACAATGATGAATGATTGGCAGGTGCAATATTCAATGACAGAACTAGGATTGAAATATAAAAATAACTTTCCAAATTTATGTAAAAAAGTATGGTTCCAGAAGGAATCAGATAAAAATTTTGTCAAAACTATTTCTCGCATCAGAAGTTTTCACGCTTTATACCCTGTACATAAGCAAAAAATTGGCCTTCAAAATCAGGATAACTGTGAATGTGGTGAAATCGGAGACTTAGAACACATAATTTTAAATTGTCCCAGATTTAAATCTCCCAGAGAATTTTTTTTTTTTAAATCTATCAACACTGGTGCAA
>JAUTXW010001126.1:0-28953 GCA_030620095.1 Kuschelorhynchus macadamiae | reverse complement strand
TATGGCAAAAATTGAGCAACACATTTTCTATAAATAAAGAAGAAAAATCAGGACACTCTGGAAATAAGAGGAAGGATGGATGTGGGTCGATGCTCGTGTCTCTAGCAGGAATAACTAAGGGCTGGCTGCTATTTCATGATAACAGAATCCGTGGTAATATCTGTGAAACAGAGACTGCTAATCACTCACAATTCGACGATGCTCTATTGATGCAAGCTTCTTGTAAGATTTGGATTATCAATCAGAGGAATAACTCAGCTAGAGTCAAGGATATTAAGGGTTTGAGGGCAGAGGTTTGTCCACATCTGTGCGAGCAATACTCAAGGCAGAGTCTGATTTGCGAAGAAGAGTAAAGTGTAAACAGGTTGGCAGTGAGATAATAAAGATTGTGTCTTAGTGGCGTTAAACTGGATAAGGTTCTTGTTCCCCATTCTACGATTTTAATAAGGTCCTCGGTTGGGGATAAAATCATTACCCTACGCCTAACATCAATTTTAGTTTTGGAGACAGGTTTGGGAAATTGTATATTGGAGTGGAATATTCTATCGTCAGCATAGTTGCGAATAGGATTTATAATAGAAGAATGCAGGTCATTAATGTCTAGGAGGAATTGGGTAGGTGTCAAAACTGAACCTTGTGAAACGTCTGCGTTTATTTGGTGGAATTTTGAGGAATGGCCTACAGAAAAACTTCTGTTGGAAAGAAAACTGATAATTCAAGTATAAAGTTTTGGAAGAAGTCCTTGGGCAGAAAGTTTGTTAAGAAGTGCGTCATGCCAGACTTGATCAAATGCTTTGGATATGTCGAGGAATTTGGGCTTCTCCTTGGAATTCGATCGAGTTGTAGGTTCCGAAGGTAAGAACATCTGCTGTGTATCTTTGTTGGCAGAAGCCGTATTACCTGTCACGTATTAAGTTATACTTTTCAAGGTAATTTAAAAGATCATTAATGATATACTTCTTTGTTGCCTTACTCATAATTGGAAACAGAGATATGGGTCTGTTATTAAAGGGAAGAGTCTTAAATCCCTTTTTGGTAATAGGCTGTACACGACCAGATTTCCAGCTTTTCGTAAAAATGCCGTCATCATAGGACATTAGGAATAACTTGTGAGAATAGTGGTCAATTCAATTTTGGTATTAAGTATTTTGAGAATACATAGTATCTTTTTAATCTTGAAGGTGATTTCGTGCATATTGTATGGCAAACCTGGTACGGATGGACCGACGATTTCATCATTAGAAGCTAGAGGAGCTTTTGCAGTAGTTATGTCTAATATTTTTGGCAAGTGACCAAAGGGTTGGCTCCTATTTTAACATAAAAAACTTTGTCTTTTATGCATGTATTGAAGGCCTTTTAAGGTTCGAGAATTATGTGATTGTAATGATTTTGTGAGAAATTTGTTATGAGTACGTTTTTTTTCCAGTCTGCAGTTATCGCAGGATTTTGAAAACCAAGATTTATTTTGTGAGGTTTTGAATTTTTAATAGAATGTGGAATAAAAATTTCTATACCCTGTACTGTTCTACAATTTTCAGTATTTTTAAATAGAAAAAATCCTCAAACTTAACTCTGAGAGGGAGTTTTTTATAATACATTTGAAACCATTTAAGAAAGCCTTGTTGTTTGAGAATACAGTGCAAGTACGGTGGATTTTCTCTTAGTAAGTAAAGCAGTAGTATAATAAAGTACTACTTGCAACCAACACAAATTTTGTTAATTTTTCAGAACTTTGAAAACCGTAATTTCTTGATAAGAATAGTATCTAGGAAAACACTCAGATGGAATGATAGTCGAAAAACTATATAAATAAATAACAGTCTGCTATAATGAAATGTAAACTTAATATTTTTTAAACAATAAATATTATTATATTTGCTAACGAAAACGTTAGAGTCTCCCTCTAACTCCTCCCTCTAGCTCTTCCCCCTCTCTCTGTGTCTCTCTTGTTTTACATGTTGCGCAAAAATAGAATATATTTAAATAAGCAAAAAAAAAACGTTTTTCAGATTGACGCATGGCTGGATGGAGGGGGCACGGGGTTTTTAATATCCACATATACACACCCATTACGAAATTTTATATTTATTTTTAATTCATTCAATGTTTTTATTCCCAACCAACTGTTTAGCTTATTACAGGGAAAGTAAACTAACACTAAATTAATTATAAATGGACATTATGTTACATATAACAATAAAATAATAAATATTTAAATGATTAACAGATTATAAAAGAAAATAAAGTAAAATATGAAACTAATTATTAAAAATGTGCAATTTTTTTCAGAAATTTCTTTGCTCCTTTTTTTATTTTAAATATTGTCATCATGTAACATATATTTTTTTGCAAAGTTACTTTTTGCTAATGTGATGAATTAAAATACACGTTTTTACCGTATATAAATTTGTCCAAATAGTTATTAGGTTTATAAAGATTTTTTGTAGGTTCCAAAAATGACAATCGGTGAATACATCTTATTACTTTAGTCAGCAATATTTTCAGTGGTTTAAGATTCGAAGAATAAGCAAAACCCCATACTGATATAAAGTATTGTAATTTATAGTATTTAAAGAAAAATAAACAATTTTTAGAAGTCTTAAAGGAATATAATTTCGAACCATATATAAAATGCCTATTGCCTCTAAGATATCTAATTTGATAATTCCAACTTAAATTTTCTTCCAATTTTATACCCAAAATTTGTATTGACGTTATATACTTTATATTTTCAACATTAATTATTAACTGAGGAATGGTATTTATGTAACTAGTATCTTTATTCCTAACACTGGAACCTGTGGTGGAAGATAGATCAAAATACAAGAGTTCTAACTACACTAAACCACAACTTGTTACGTTCTGGACGCGCTTTTCGCTAACCAAGTTAGCATCATCAGCAGATGATATAAACTCTTTTATTGATAAACATGGAAGAAAATTTTTTGAAATTTAATAATGATTAAAATGATTATAAATGTTCAATATACTTTTTCAAATCGTCGTTAAATGATCATTAGTGGATTAATATACGTTCTTACCATTTAGCAAAAGGATATAGTAATACACCGTATCAACAACTAAAACTGCATTGGAGGTCGAATTGTAGACAATCAAAGTATTGTTTTTGGCTTCTAGCGAGAGGTTGTATGTATTGGTTCCTGAATCCCGTTTAACATGTGTAGGTCCTTCCACACGATCAGAGCTAAATGGCACTACACTCTTAGCTCTCAATTCTAAAGAAACAAAAGATCAATTAGGTAAATTATTTTTCCATTAAACTTAAAGTTAACAATGAGAAATCAAATTAAGGTTTATACTATTCTGCATAAAGGATGCGGCAACGAGTACTGACGAATTTCATATATATACTTCCTTAAATATACTTAATTCTATAAATATTGATTTATCATATGAAAATAACTAGACAATAACACAGCAGGTCATGTTTTGCTTTATTTTTACAAAAAGGCCATTGAGCATACTTATCATTGATTAACGGGTGGATCTTCATTTAGTTGTAAGTTTAATGAGGTATTATTGGTTTAGTTGTTATTCGAAGTTTATTAATTAGAACGAAAATGAATAAATGGGCCCTACAGCATCGTGCCGTTTATATAACGCAATATATTAAATCTGAATCCATAACACAGGTTCAAAGAAAATTTCGTGTTCAGTTCATTGTTCCCAGACAAGGAAGAATCTTTTCAAGAAACACTGGTACTTTTGAAAGGTTGCGTTTATCCGTATGAAGAATTTTCTATATCTATATCGAAAATCCTAGTATTCTAAATAAAATTATTATGTCTGATGAAGCACATTTTTATCTATCGGGAGTAGTCAACAAGCAGAACTCTACCTGTAAATTCAAATCAGTATCTCCACATGCTCGAGAACTTTTTACTTGGCGGAATTCCGAGACTAAGAATGCATAGGACTCCAGCCCTTATTTCCAACAGAATGCAGCAACGTCACATACGATTGCTGCTGTTAAAAACATTTTTAACCCATAAAGTCACCTGACCTCACTAGTATGGATTTCTTTTTAAAACTGAAAGTGTTTTCTAATCGTCCTGAGACTATCGAAGAATTGAAAATCGAAATTACACGAGAAGTAAGGGCAGTAATTGGCAGTGATTTGAAAATTTCAAGATTGTTTGCGAGAAAGTATTCATAGGCAATTAGCTAAGATAATTTTTTTAAAATAAAAATATTCTTTAAAACTTCCTTATTTTTCTACTAAATTAGTTTTTTTTCTAATTATATTTTATTTACGGATATTACTCAAATATATTGAAATTCGTCAGTACTCATTGCAACACCCTTTATTTAAATATTGACTTAGCATTAAGTGCCAAAAGAATCACTTTTATTAATATTTTTGTAATAGGGCCAATGACCCTACAAAATTCATAAGTGCCTCCGTTTATATTTTAAAGTTAAATATTAGATGGCACTGTATGTTATTTATAGGATAATTTGATTTAGAAAGGTAATAAGTGCCATTTGCGTTCTAATAACATTGTTTAGTTGTGTGATGTTTTATGTCAATAATGTACAATAATGCAGCGGTCAACGAACTTTGTTATGGCAAAACGAATCTACCTTCCTAATAAAAGTAAACGATGTTTTGTATTTGTTGTGCTAAATCTGCACGCAACACTTATAAATCAAAAGTAAAGTTTTGTTCATGAACTACGACATATATTTGAAAATATATGAGGATCTCGAAATTCATAAATGTTTTTAACACAACCCATATTATGTAATATGTTCTATATGAAGGTATTACTGCATTACTTAAGTGCTTTTCCACGATTTTTTCTCGTTTCCATGTTAAATTTGTCACCGCAAAAGCAAATCTGAAAAGTAGCGAACTACAAAACTGCGAAAGGCAGACAATAGAATTTGCAAGACAATGTAATTAGGACTTACCGTGGAAGAAAGTGGTGGCCAAAAGGGCACAGAACAAAATCGAGTAAGTTCTTTGATTCATCTTGTGTTGTTGATAATGCTACTACTAAATCCCGGTTGACTTTATATAGCCGAAAATGCTTTAAAAAATGCTCGTTTCGAGTATCGTTAAAAATTATATATCATAGAAGATAAACCGATCGTGCTTTTTTAAAATGTTTTAATTAATGTAAAAATTAACGTACAAACATAATTACTGTATAATTAAAACAGACGATATTGGGACTGAGAAAAAACTCTCTTATATATATATATATATATATATATATATATATATATATATATATATATATATATATATATATATATATATATATATATAGAACGTGGAAGCTTTCACGGCTTTGTTCAATTAAGAAATCATGGTTCTTGGGATTAGACACTGACTTCAGTGTTCAGATCTCGTGGAGTAAAGATCCCTGAAGATGCCTCGTGCAATCGAAGGCTAAACGTCGGATAGTAATTCCAATTTGACACGGTCTAATCCCAAGAACCATGACTACTTAATATATATATACATATATATATATATATATATATATATATATATATATGTATACATATATATATATATATATATATATATATATATATATATATATATATATATATATATATATATATATATATATATATATATATATATATATATATATATATATATATATATATATATATATATATATATATATATATATATATATATATATATATATATATATATATATATATATATATATATATATATATATATATATATATATATATATATATATATATATATATATATATATATATATATATATATATATATATATATATATATATATATATATATATATATATATATATATATATATATATATATATATATATATATATATATATATATATATATATATATATATATATATATATATATATATATATATATATATATATATATATATATATATATATATATATACATATGAAGGAATTAAAAAATATTTTTATAGAGCAATCTTAGAATCTATAAAGTTTTACTTAGGTAGACTCATAAATATGCTGTCTTGTATTATTATTAGTCAACTACTAACAATATACCCTTCTTATTATGTTATAAGCAGTCCAGTTTTTTGTGTTTTTAATAATCTGTATATTTAATTTCTTTAATCATTATTTAAAAATTTTAATTTTTCACAATTTTTGGAATTAAAATTTAGCCTCCATCTATTAAGATCCCAAAAAAAAGTATCTACAATCTGGGTTTGTAAAATTCGGAGCCACCCTCTATATCTTAAACTATATCATAAATATGCAGTGTTGTTACTCATAACTTCTGTATAAAACATGTTTAAAACTTTTTATTTTTATAAGAAATATAGCTTATACTTCCCTTAACACTACCTTACTTTAATACACTTAATAAATTCAACCTTAGATTTGTTCAAGACAAAATTGAAATCGTTTCAGCAAGCTTTTTAATTTGATATCCATCATGATGGAATTGAATTTTTATTTCATGTTGCTCAAATTGGTCCCTCAGTTCGTCTATATTAAATTACTATTAAATCTATATCTATATATTCCCGAAAATAGTATGATTCTTTTTACCCCTCACTTATTAAAATCCGTTTAGCCATTTGGGTTTTACGGAAGTTTTTTTTATAATTGCTTATATTTGGAACACTATGTATATTATAATAGCATATGCATATACATTCGCTCTTTAATTTGATATTTATTTGATACCTATTACGATGGGTTATAAAAATATTAATTTTTACATTACTGTTAAACGCATTACCCTCCTCTGTGCAGTCTCAAAATACATATATATATATATATATATATATATATATATATATATATATATATATATATATATATATATATATATATATATATATATATATATATATCTAAAACCAAAAGATCAATATCTAATCATCCAAATGCAATAAATTACAACTCAATATTATTTCAAAAATTCGTCCAGATATTTTTATTACTGTTGCTGAGATATACAGAGTGTTTCATTTTAACTTCAAAAAGTAGTTATTTAATTAAGTAAAATATAATTACTTAGAGACTTATCACGCATGATTTGAAAAATAATTCAGGTATCTACCAGAACAGACGAAAACAAAATTATTTTAAATTGGTACCAAAAAGATACGTCATCTGGTAGATACCTGAATTATTTTTCAAATCATCCAACCAATCAGAAATACAATACTGTCATTGCAATGAAAAATAGGGTAACACACATTAGTGACGTTATGTATTTGCAACAGAACCTAGACAAACTTTTTGTTATGTTTGTGAACAATGGTTACCCTAAACACATTTTAAAAAAGCTCATTTATAACACAAGCTTTTATGACGGCCCCACAGAAGACAGTAATCAACAAGTAAAATATGTCAGGATTCCATTTATAAATAATCTTACCAATTCAATTATTTCACTGTTTAAGCCTTTTTCGAACATAAAAATAGCCAAATATAGCCTCATACAAAATTACTCGGTATTTTCAAAGGTCAAAGAAAAAACTCCAACTGGATGCACAACTAATTGTGTTTATCAAGTGTCTTGCTTGGGTTGTGACGGTTGTTATATTGGCCAAACTTCGCAGTGGTTAAAACAACGAGTAACACAGCATAAAAGTGATTGCCATATAGGCAAAAATTCATATATACAGCATCACTTGAAAACGGGTCATAAATTTAATTATAGTAATAAGATACTAGAACACCATGACAGTTATAGAAATAGATTGTTTCTTGAAATGTGCCATATCAATATAAAAATGCAATTAATTCATATAAATTATATATTTATGCAATATTTTAAACCAAATGTGACGATCAATAAGTAACATATATATATATTATATATATTTTATATAAAGTATAAGAACCACTGATATAATTTATATATATATTCAAAACATAATACATATATTTGTAAAAATATGTTATAAAATAGTTGTCCTCATGTTGCTTTATATATGTTCGATATATATATATTTTAATGAGTAATGTGACTGTATATTTTTATATATTTTCTTCTATGGTGTGTATATATATATATATATATATATATCTAAAACAATTATATATATATATATATTATATATATATATATATATATAAAATATATTCGTAAAAATAATGAAGTTTATTTTTTGGCACTCATTTTTATTTTGTTTTCTTGCAAACGTTTCGGCAAATATGCCTTAATGAGTTGATATAGTTAAATGGCTTTCTATAGCAACTTATCCTTATACGCACACATACTTAGTACGAAACACAAATAAAAATTGATTGTTTACCATAAAATTATACTTTAACTAAAATTTCTTATATCAATTTATATTTCTAAACTCAACCAAGAAGGTAACTTCCTGTATTCTTTTAAAAAACCAAATTTTCGGCACCTCACATTCGTTAAAAAATGTATTGGACGATACAAGCATTTAAGATTTTTACTATTGAAATTACAGTTGCATGATTGCCATTCAGATTGATTATTTTTCCAAGAAAAGTTTTGAGACCTAAAAACTAAAGGACATTTTCCAATTATATGTATATATATATATATATATATATATATATATATATATATATATATATATATATATATTATATATATATATATATATATATATATATATATATATATATATATATATATATATATATATATATATATATATATATATATATATATATATATATATATATATATATATATATATATATATATATATATATATATATATCATATCGTTCATTGGGGTGCGATATTAGGTGGGAAAAAATGGGTCAAGTTTTTGAAAAAAATATTAGGGAATTTTTATGGAAATGTTTAGCTGAAATTTTCACCAGTATCAATAACCCATATACCAAATTTCAACAAAATATTTCATTGGATTTTGGAGAAACGAGCTTTCAAAAAATGTATTTTTGATATTTCAAAGGCAAAATTCTCGTAAACCATTGCCTTTATCAAAAAACATCATTTTACGTTTATTGAATTTGGATAAGAAAATAATTAGAGAAATAGAAGAAATAATTTCAATGATAATATATTATTAAAAAACATAATATCAGAACCTTGAAGAATTCGGACGTTTTTAAAAGTACGTTTCGTTTTTTCTTTTGATAGCAGCACTGGTATACGATAATTTTGCTTTTGAAATGCAAAAAATCGCTAATACTTTTTTTCAAAAATTCGACAATTTCTTTTTCATGTAGGCTCGCACGCTAATGAGCAATGTCAAAGTTGAGTGACTCCGGAAGAGGAGAAACTTCTTTAATTGTAGAGTGGAGAATACAAAGTAATTCTTTATGAGAACCTCTGCTTAGCTTGAAATATTGGAAAAAAGTATCACTTTTACAATTTATTGTAAAGCGTCTTAAAAACAGTGCGTAATTTATAAAAATCACACAGGGAAACCCTTGATTTTTTTTAAATTATGGCATTAAGTAATGAACGCATTCAATAACTTCTAAAAATAATATTACTTATTTATTTATTTTAATATTAATTATATTATTTTTATTGCTATTATTAACTTACATTATTATTATTTTAACAATATTTTAACTGTTTTTAATATTAATCAATAAAATACGCTTAGATTTAAACCTTTTAGTTTTTATTTGATACCTTTGTAATTGACTTTAACCATTTATTCACAACTTAACAAGTTCATTCAAAATTTATCGTCAAATGCCAACAGTGCGCTTAGCTGGATTTTTTCAATTTAATTTTAATACTGCTGTCCGCATAAATTTTGAAATACCAGATTTCAGAGTCTGGCAAGGACATGTTAGGCCACTTTTCGTGAAACCTTCTTAACACACCTCTAAACCACAGATTAACAACCAATCAGATACCGCACTTCTGGAATTTTCATTCTTAAACGTGTTTACTCTAACCCCATTAGCTGGGCGGAGAACTCAGAGATGTACTCGAAATATTTTTATTTATTCTGAGTAGGACTTTATTAAAATATTTTGTGAGTAATGTTTCACATGTTTAATGTATTTATATTGAAAAATTAGTGTATGCATAGTAGTTATGCACATACAGAGTGGTTTGAGTTTTTTAGATTTATGAAGAATTAAGGGCAAGATTAAAATTTAATATTATAGTGTTTAGTATCACGTAGAAAGGGTTTAAGCGCATGTTATATTCATTTCACTTCTGCCATTGGAGTGCGTGTCAAAAACTTAAATTTTATATACTATTATACTCCCTCACATTACAAAAATGTGATAATATATTTCTGATTTTCACATTTCTTGTGGTCAGCAAATTCAATTTTTCTGTTCATTTATATTTTTTGTAATATCCATTTATAAGTAAGAGGATGATTCAAGTGTAAGCTACATAACTTCTGACTTTTATACAGATTGTTTATTTTAATAAAAAGATCTTCTCTGATGCAAGCCATGACCCAGTTTCTTGCTCTAATATTAAATAAAAAATAATAGTTTTAATGCTAACATGACAAACATGCTTTATGCTGTCAATGCGAGCAACACTGAACGCCAATAAATAAAACCATATGTGATCCTCGGTTCAAAAAAAAATTATAGTTTAAAATGTCTAGAAAACACGCTTTTGTCAGTAACGCACTAAAAAGTACAAAATAATGTAATTTTCTTAAAATATAGGTATTTTCTTCATTTGGGAAGCATGTACGTTTAATTAATTTCGACAACATTACATTATTTTGTACTTTTTAGTGCGTTGCTGACAAAAGCTTGTTTTCTAGTTTTTTCTTAAACTATACATTATTTTTTACTTTTTACACACTTTATTGCACTCATCAAAACAAAACAGATTAGATTAAACTTAAGGTTCGATAGTACCATATTATGTATTGGACTCGTCAAAACAAACCAAATGACCATCGGTACCCTTTGAGCTGATCAGATCAACTCGGTGTTACCAAATTATGTATTGGACTCATCCAAATAAACAAAATGAGCCTAAACCAAAGGGGTTTACTAGCTGGGCCATGTGTAGAATTTGGTATCATCTAGCTGGTCAGATCAGCGAGCTGCTACCAAATTTTGATATTGCCATATGAATAACCAACACTTGCACATTTTCGAATCGACACAAGAATTAGAGGTAGGTTAAAATCAATTGGCATCATCGATCTGATTGTCTTATTATCCGAATTAGATATAATTACAGCATTTCAAATCCATACAGTTAGAAGTAAATCCATTAGTTAGTATGTAGGCTTGAAAATTTTGAAATCTTCACAACATTTAAAAGTGGGTTAAAATCGATCGGTACCATGTGGAACTATCGATCAGCCCGATGGTAGCAAACTATTATATTAACATCCGAATTATGTACGCTTACAAAATTTCAAACCGATACAGTAATAACATTAGAAGTAGGTTAAAATCGACTTCCTATGTTTATTTGTATACATAGTTAGTTACATACAAGTGAACCTAACAAAAGTTTTTTATGAACAAAATTTAAACCACTGAATGAAAATGTTACAATATGTATTTACACGACATGCAAATAATAATTAAAAAATCGATAAATTTCCTTTATCCGGAATTTCCCTCGTTACGAATCTTTCATTTTATTAGGAATAGTGAAGTGTGACTCAATTTAGTTCAGTGCATAGTCATTTAACAACACATATATACTGTCTTCTCAAACATTTTTTTCGGCGCCGCGCCGTTTAGTTCCATCATATTGGATTCCTATCAATATTTTATTAGTTTTTACTTATGCCCACTTGATTTTTGGGCATAATTTAAAATCAATTCAATAAGTAGTTTTTACATTAACCTCCCCATTTTGAACTGGTACAAGTTTACCCTATATTACATTTAATTTTTCTGCAGATTTTAAAGCCAATTGAATAAGATTTTTTTTACACTGATTTTTCAAAAAATGTTGTTCCGTCGTCTGAAATTCGTACGGCAACCTTTGAAATTTGTCTCTATAGTACACTTAATGCTTGCACAAAATTTGAAATTAATCTAATTAGTAGTTTTTTCAGGCTGATTTTTTAAATATTTTATTAGGCCGCCATTTTGTTTTGCTATATTAAATTCGTACCAAATGTTACTAAGAACGCTAAAATGAGAAGATATGTAAAACCTGAGTGGGTAATTTTTTCACGATTATAAACATTTAATATAGCCGCCATTTTATTCCGCCATTTTGAATTAGTATTACAGTTTTACTAGTTACCTCAGTTAGTTACTGCAAGCAATTTGAAATCAGTCTATTAGATAGTTTTTTTCGGGCTGTATTTTTAAATAATTTATTATGGCGCCATTTTGTTCCGCTGTCTTGGATTCGTACCAAAATTTTAAAAGTTGAAACGTAGAGATCTGAAAAAATCCCGGACGGTGATTTTTTCGGGATTACAATACTTGTCTGAAGTGAAAACATTATTAGAAGTTTTTTATATATAACAAATTTGAATATTTTCAGACAAATCAATTAAAAGATATTGAATGAAAAAATAATTCCTGTAGTTAAGGCATTCAGTTTCGGAATCTTGAAATCAATTTACAGTTTCGAAAATCCCTCACTTACTTCGCGTATCGGTCGTTCGATCGCTACTTTGTCTGTAATTTCCAGAACTTCACTTTTATTATCGATGGCTTCCAAAACACGTACACAATTAATAACGGAATTTATTTAGTTGTTTTTAAAATATGAATTAGTATAGCGTAGGCTACAGCGTATTTAGAGCTGTTTTAGCATCTTATAGTTTTTACAAATTATTATTATAAAATATATAACATTTAAGCTTATCTTCTTATCTCCTTGGGAAATCCAAAAAAGCTATGAGATGATTTGTAGCTTGCAATTTTGCAGTATCTGGCAGCACAAACCATACCACAGACTTTTCTAGAAGTGTTCATATTTTGTAATTATTTTTTATAATAATATCTTATATTTTTTAAATATTTCAATTTAATTTATACTTTACTTCAGCGGCCGGCGCTTCGAAGCCGCCACTGCACACGACTACGTATGAAACAATAATACCAGTCTCCGGCCGATCCAACGCTGCTGAGTTGATAGAATCTCCGCCCAAATTGAGGTTATGTGATGATTTGCGCGCCGAACGAAACTGTATTAATCTGTGTCCAAGTCATAACACTGTACTATAAAAACGTTTCGCTCTACTGCTTTATTTCAAGATATATATTGGATGAAGTTAATGGAAAACGTTTTTATTATTCTAAAAATTACAGGAGATATTTCAATATCTAAAGGTGAATAATGAAAATATGAAAGGAATAAATGTTTGCAAATGTTAAATTCTATGAAGTTAGACTACTTAGGTAGTAAATATACCCCCCTATATTCGACAATATGCATTTTTTCCGTATGTTCCAATAAAAAAAATTTCAGACACATCTCATTTTTGAAACACCCGGTATATTAAATTAATGCCCTTAAGAATTATCTGCTAGTAATACGTATCATAGCTTATTGCATTTAGAATAAGTGACATACTTTCGTACGTTTCCTTCATATCAACCGCATGCGCAAGAGAAATAGGGAGTCTTTTGTTGGAGCAGAACTGATTTTAAATTTATTTTAGAAGAATCTGCAGATACGCGTCATTCGTTCGGGTTATGTACAAAGCCTAATTTTTTCATAACGCTATTTGGATTAACACAAACGCACATTTTATTCTGCATAGTAAAAAATGAGGATAGTTCCTGGTTACGATTCCTGAATATTGTAACTTGGGTTCCAGTGGCTAGTAAATTCCATTGTTGTAATCTTGAACCTAATAGTTCAGCATGTTCATTGGACAAGTGGAGGTTCCGCACTAGATCATTTAATTAATTTTGCTGAAAAAATCATAACTCAAAAATCTTACGTATTATGAAGTTTTTACCATTATTTTCGCATTTAGTGACCAAAAATTAACAAAAAGCCATCTTATACACCACAGTCGCAAAATGGCTGTAAATTAATGGAATTTTGTTAAAAGCATCCGATGCACAGCCAGGTTTGATAAAATAAGATTAGCTTTTTAGAGAAATCATAAAACTTTAAAATCACCAAAATAAAAAAATGAAAAAACTATAAAATCCGTTAACGTACGGAATACTCCATCAAAAACATTTCTAACATACCTTATTTTGGAAAACCTGGTGTATTAAATTAAAATATTTAAATTAAATCTTGAATTTTTAACGGACTATCGTGAGAATTCTATATCACAAGTATCAGATGCAAAAACAAAGGGTTTATATTCACCATCTTGAAAAATATGAACTATGAAAATTTCATATTATTGAGAAATCATAAATTTTTTAAATCGCCAAAACGTCTCGAGGTATGAACTTAATAAATAAAAAACATACAAAAAAAAACAAAAACCGTTGCAACTAACTGGCTGACTTATTCAACATAATTCCAATTAAATTTGACTAATTTGCATGTCAACATCCCGAGTAATAGACAAAACAATAAAAATTGAGGAATTTTTTTACTCAAATTAGACGCAAAGTATCAACATTTTAAAAGCCGCTTGCAGAAACTTGATCGGACGTTGCTTGACTGAGTAATGACGCTACGAAATAGTGTTGCGTGTAGAATGACAAACAAATATTTTTTTTGGCTTTTTTGCAAGGGGGTCAGGTGATCGAGTGCCTTGACGCGTTATCTTCAAAATTCAATATATTATATAAAAACAATACATACAAATAAATAAATACAGAAATTATTATTTAATGGAGAAGGTCAGAAGCCAGGGCTTAGTTTAGATAATTGCTAAAATCAAATCCAAGTTATCCGTTGGTATCATAAAAAGCTCTTTCCAACAAGAAAGTCTTTATTTTATTGAATAATAAGATTTTAAGTAATTTTTTGAGACTATTAGGTAAGATATTATAAAATGTACATAATAATGAATGCTGTTTTTATTAAATTATTGTTTCTGGTTTTATATAAATGGACGATACTACTTCTATCATATTGATGACAGTTCTCCAATACGTATTTTAAACCATTTTCAATTCAGCAAATTTATGTCTCACATCATCTCTATATGCATCTGGAGACCAAAGAGTGGGGCGGCATGGGGTGAGTGCCCCCAGTCCACCAGACAATAGGAGGCATTTGACATAAAGAGAGCATTGTATGCTAACATAGGAATCACCTCAGATACTATATTTTTCAGGGAACGTACCACAAAAATACTTATTGGATAAAAAAAACAAGTTTTGATCTAAGTAGATTCCCAGGAACCTAATAGAGGAGCAGTGATCTTCGTCATTTAAATAATGCATTCAAAATCTTTTTTGAAATTATCATTTTTTCTTTGAGGATATTTTTATTTCTCTCCTTCGTGATCAGGATGGTATCATCAGCGAATAAGACTTAATCGATATCCGGCATCACTCCGTCCAACTCATTAACGTTGATCAAAAATAGAGCGGGGCCGAGACCAAACCTTGAGCTCTACCGCTGGCGACACAACCCTGCTCAGAAGTCTCGCCATTGACTACTATAAGCTGTATCGTATATATAAAGTAAGATTGTATTAACATTACAAATTTTAAGTTTTTATCCCAGTATAGTCTCCATCCTCAATGCCATCTATTAATATGATTTATAATATATTTACTGCATCGCCTGTAGTTTTTTCTCTTCGAAATCCAAATTGTGAATTATTAATTGTAAATTCGAAATCCAAATTGTAAAATATTATTATCTACATGGTAAAAGAGAAATAGGTATATTGTTTGATGTTTTAGTCATTACCTCCCTTATATCTCCCACCTTAGCTGCTTTGAAAATAAGTCTAAAATTTCCTTATTCTCTATGAAAATAAAGGCTCTAAAATAAACACAAAAACCTGGTAATTTTCCTGAGGGTATCACAAGGCAAAAAGTTTATAAAATAAAGCTTCGCAACGCTTGGTTTTGCAGATACAGAATGTAAAAATGTTAGTGTATATTTACTTTTTTATTTCATTGATTTCTCTTTCTAGAGATTTTTAAATTAAATCTGGTACACGATTTTCTATGAATAATGTTAATAAAGCGAATAAATAAGTTATAGGATATTCTAGGGTGATATTTTTTGTGGGTTGCTACCTATTTAACTTCGCGAATTGCATTTGCTGTAAGTTTAATCAAGTTTATGAAAGGGAGCTCAGAAGAATTTTTGTCCCAAGCCTGATGAATTATTGAGTTATTTGAAAACATTTCTTTCAAATTACTTTTTAATCTGTATAAGGTTAGCTATATTCATTTTTTTAATTTGTAATTCTTATTCTTACACATATTGTTATTTTTAGTATAAATATTAAATTTTAAGGGAGAACTGCACGCAAAAAAACAAGCGATAAGGTCTAGTCGAGTTGAAAGTAAGATGAAAAGGTACCTACGCATTAAAGAAACCTCCTGCACGTTTGACCTCAAAACAATGTGTTATGTATAGGTAATTTAAATTACATTTCGGTTAAAAATGGGTTCAAAAGGGTTCACGCGCTGCAGAAATACAAAGACATGAGTACGATTTACCATTTTAAATTTTGCAGTTACCTAGACAAAGGATCAATGAAAGGCGGCAAAGAGCTATTATATGGAAAAAAATATATGCGAAGGCATGTGCGTCAAAAAGTGATCAAAAAATGGTCGAAAATGGACAAATCTACTTTTATTTTATAACTCTAGATTTGATTTTTTTCATAAAAATTCGCATTTAGCGTCCAACTGTACATATTTCCCTATTAAAATCACATTGAAGCTAATACAGGGTTGTCCAACGAAGGGTAAACACCTTTATAATTTCTTTATTTTACAAGGTATTGAAAAATGGTAAAAACAAAAGTTGTAGGGATTTTAGAGAGGAATAAGGATAATTTATGATAAAAACAATTGAACATCAAATAAAAAAATTACGCGAAAAAATTATGGTTATTTTGCTTATTTTAAATGGAACACCCTGTATATTATTGCATTTTTGGATTCTCCCGAAAATTCTAAACACTTTTTATATAAGATATTACACCTTTAAACCTAATAGTTTCGGAGCTATGAACAGTTGAAAATCAGTATTTTGGCTAATTTGCATTATTGTAAAAACTATCTAATGAAATAGGTACCATGAGTATACGAAAGTTGGTACTTCAGCTTGTAACATAGTAAGCACCACTATTAATTAAAGTGGCCAAGAGGCCGATTTTTACTTGTTTTTAGCTTAAAAACATATGAATTTAGGAATAACGAAGTGGCAACATATCTGCAATAACTAAACGAGTAGATATTAAATAACGACGGAACAATATTTATTATAAACAAAATATATGTTTCAAAAAAAAACTCGTGGCTGATTTTCCTCATTAAAAAAAGGCTTGTTAACAACTCTCTTCTTATAATCCGCATTCCCGGGCTTGCTGCAGAATCTAACTCCTAATTTCTTTAACGTGATTAAACTTGGTTATCGTCTATCGAGATACCTGTGCAAATACTGTCGTTTGGTTGCCGGGCAACAAGTTAATCAAAGATTTGTCAAACTTTCGGTAGTTTACTTTTTAAAGAATATTATTTTAGTGAAGTTGTTAGTTGTTAAAGATGAACAGAAACGTCACACGTTATTCCAAAGCCGAAATGATAGATTTGTTAAATATATTGACGAGGAATGGTTATCAGTTAAGATATCTGGACAGATATCCCGATAACGACAACCAAGTTTAGGAACATTAAAAAAATTAGGAGTTAGATTCCGCGAGACCGGAAACGTGGATTATAAGAAGAGAGTCGTTGTTAACAAGCCTGTTCTCAATGAGGAAAATCAGCTAAGAGTTCTGGTTTCCATTTATGAAAATCCAATTCAAAGTACCAATTCTCGGAGCGAAGCACTTGGTATGTCTTACACATCTGTAAAGAGAATTTTACAAAATCACAAAGTCCATCCCTATCGTATTTCATATCACCAAAAGTTACTACCTGGAGATATAGAAAAAAGAGTAGACTTTTGTTCTTGGGCTATAGAGAAAACTTACCAAAACCCTGACTTTTTTAGAAATGTGTTATTCACAGATGAGTCTACGTTTAGGAGTGACCGTACTATGAACCGACATAATATAAGGTACTACAGTCAACAAAATCCTAATTGGAGAGGGGAAATTGGTCCGTGAACGTGTGGGGTGGCATTGTAAACGATTATGTTATTGGACCATATTTTTTCCAGGGTAATTTAACTGGTAACATATATTTAAACTTTTTAAGGGAGTCACTGCCGATTTTATTAGAAAATGTGAACATTCAAGTTAGAAACAATATGTGGTTTCAACATGATGGGGCCCCACCGCATGGCACACGTGACATACTTTTTAACTGAACGTCATGGATCGAATTGGATTAATAGGGGGAATCCATGGTTAAATAATGAAGCCGAAGGACCGATTCTAAATCTCCGGACCTCAGTCCTTTGGATTACTTTTTATGGGGATTCGTCGACAATTTTGTAAATGCTACGCCTTGTGAAGGTCCAAACGAAATGAAGGAGAGAATACAAGAGGCCTTTAGAGTCGTTAACAACGAAAAGTTACGTAACACACAAGAAAAATTTATAGAACGCATGCAAATGTGCTTTGCCGCTGAAGGAGGCGTTTTTGGATTTTTTTCTCATAAGTTTTGTTTCCTTGTTCTTTGATAAGTTATTATAGATTTTGTTTATAATACATATTGTTCCGTCGTTATTTAATACATATTCGTTAAGTTATTATAGATTTGGTTTATAATAAATATTGTTCCGTCGTTATTTAATATCTACTCGTTTAGTTATTTCAGATATGTTGCCACTTCGTTATTCCTAAATTCATATGTTTTTAAGCTAAAAACAAGTAAAAATCGGCCTCTTGGCCACTTTAATTAATAGTGGTGCTTACTATGGTACAAGCTGAAGTACCAACTTTCGTATACTTTTATTTCATTAGATAGGTTTTACAATAATTCAAATTAGTCAAAATACTGATTTTCAACTGTTCATAGCTCCGAAACTATTAGGTTTAAAGGTGTAATATCTTATATAAAAAGTGTTTAGAATTTTCGGGAGAATCCAAAAATGCAATAATATACAGGGTGTTCCATTTAAAATAAGCAAAATAACCATAATTTTTTCTCATAATTTTTTTATTTGATGTTCAATTGTTTTTATCATAAATTATCCTTATTCCTCTCTAAAATCCCTACAACTTTTGTTTTTACCATTTTTCAATATCTTGTAAAATAAAGAAATTATAAAGGTGTTTACCCTTCGTTGGACAACCCTGTACATATCTCATAGTTTTAACACAATATTGCAGCGGCGGAAGGCTTGCAAATGATCCATATTACTGCGTGCAGTTCCCCCTTAAGTTGGAATGTTTACTCAAGTTCTTAATTCGTATTTCTAAATTTATTGCTAACAGGAGAGCATGAAAGGTTTGTAACTTTTAAGAATAACAAATGACAATGGGCATAGCTATTTATAGCCCACGCTATTGGTACAATATATTAAAAATTAAGAATAGAAATTAAGAAAGTTAACGAATTAAGAATAACAAACAGGAAGATGGAGAAACCCAGCCTAATATTGCCTATGCTATCCGTATTCTATTGCGTAAATATACGGACATAATATTATCAATAACATTACAGCTAGCGTTACTTAAAGATAGGTCCGACAAGGAGAATATATATATCAAGTATGTCTATTTACTCTAATCATTGCAACAAAATATACAGGATTTTTTTAACGAAACAGTACGAGATGTAGATTCTCTTTCACTACGTCTATGATTGATATTTCCCTAAATTGCGACGCATGAATTCTGGGCTGCGATGTCTGAAGAAACCGGACGGTAAAACGGGAAAAAATACATCGCCTTGTGTGTTGTTGGGAAGCACTATATAGATATATTCGTCTCGTTGCAACCTTCAATATTTGTAATGGATATTTCTGCCCGCATGGTTTCTTAGCCCACGATTCGTTCCCGAGCATTTACAGTTTTGACTATAGTAGATACAAAAAAAATTTCAAATACAGAACTTGTAGGAGTTTCGTTGCAATATCTTTTAAGAAAATTAAACATTTTAAGTTTATTTTACCTCTGTTTCTCTGTCTCTCTCAATGTAGAGGATGTCTCATTTAAAAAAGTATGGGTAATGTATATTTTCAAACTTTTTAATAATTTCAAACATTTTCTGATATTCATAAAGAATAATACAATATAAAATCGTACAACTTTTGCGTTTAAGTGTTTTAATGTCTCATTTCGTGAGAAATGAGAACCATGTACATAATTTAAAACACCTATAAAAACTTAGCATTTAAACGATTTATGGATCGTTATATATTAATAAAAAAACGTTTTAGGAATATAACTTTTTTCTTTATTGCTTCTTGACTTTACATATTTCTCATAATAAGAACTTTTGAGAAGTGTTAAAGCTCTATCCGCTGACACTGGCAGAGACGGCGACAGTTACAGTGAGATTGACATTAGCAATGGCAGTCAGGTTGGTAACAGCTTTCAAAATCTGAGAGACTTCATTTTGAACGGAGGAACTGACACCAACTGAAAGGCCAGTTATCAACCCTAACAATCCTGAAAAAATAATATGTAAAACATTAACAGTAATTCCTTGATAAAAACATAGCTGTTGGAATTTTTTCTTTGCATATTTATTTCTTTATTCATAAAAAGATATTTAATTAATTTTCAAAATGATACTGACATACCAGGCAATGAGAACATAGCCATGTTTAAAGGTATTTCTTATAGTAGTAAACGGTATTATACATTAATACCCTGGCAAACTGAATAATTGCGACATTTGGAAGCTGCCAGTATGAAGTATAAATATTTTACCTTTTTGATCAAATATTGCATAAGCACAATACAGGGTGTCTACAAAAGTATTTCCTACATTACTGCACGACGTATTTTAAGGCATTGTCATAATATCAAAGTTGCCGTTTTAGCCGGATATTACATTAACTGCCTTCATTAAAATAGCTACCCATTGTTTTTTCGCTATATGTGTCTTTAATTCATTTACTAGTTTATCTAGTTCTAAACTCAGAATTTTATTTTTAATTTATTAAGTAGAAAAACAAAACTAAAATGCCAAAAATAGGTTGTGAAAACAGAAACACCTTAGAACAATTTTCAATTAATTTAATAATTCTTTTCATTTATCAGTTTTATAGCACAACTTCAAAATGAAATTATATAAAATATATATGAGTTCAATTTTCAAATTCTCTGTGGGTATCAAAACTTAAAAAAAAGAAATACCTCTTTTTTTAATACCCAACCTAACCATCTCCTAATAATGTAAATAAAAGTAAATTTTTTAAACAAACGTACTTAAAAAATCAACAAAATCTGACTTTTTTCTAAATAATAGTAAAATAATATAATTCCTCCAATAGGCCGTCGCGCGTCGAAACAAAATGAAAATAAATAGCATAAGGGAAAAGTTATATTAAAAAGCAGGTCTTCTTTTTTGATGTTGTGAATATATGTTTCTATGTAAATGATAAAACAAAATATTTAAAAATTCAAATTTTTGATAGTTTTATTTCTAAATAAATTAGCAACAGAAAATAATAAAAACTGCTTGAAATCTAGCATATTTAGTCAAAAAACACATAGAGCGAAAATATAACTTGCTGCAATTCAAATTATAAACAATTTATATAACTTACAGAATCTACAAATTTTATTAGGAAAATAAGTGCACATTAAAAAAATCTCAGATTATTACAAAAAATAAAAACGAATTTACATGTTATTGCTAATGTATTTTTATAGTTTTTCGGTAATTTTTTATTATTTTTTATTTATTACAAATAATAAATGAGTTTTAAGTATGGTGGAAAATACCCCTATTAATCCCTCACAAATCCGGCAATAGCTCCAATTAATCTACAGCTACTTCCATTTTTGTAACGAATCTCATGCTACATTTGAAAATTCCAAGTTTGTCTGTAGGATCCTTTCATATATTTTTATTTCAAAAGTTTAATAGTTTTATCAATTGAGATAATTTTATTAAAAAAGCCTTACCTTTAATTAAGTTTTTAACCAAAGTAGAAGCGTTCAGTAGAGTTTTTAAGTTAAGTTTGCCACTTGATACTGATACAAGAGCGCTGTTTAGAGCTGTGACTATATTTCCTATAATTGGCAAACTGGCCAAAACATCATAAAGGTTTCCTAAAAGAAGTGCAACTAGGCCCGTAACTGTTGACAGTATAACTTTCAAGAGTCCATCAATGACACCTCCAAGGCTGCTAACATTGATACTGATTCCAAGATTTTGGAGTTGCTCAATCTGAAACATGTCATAAATTAAGGTTAAAGAGATACTAAAAACATGTTTATGTTTATCGCTATCATCAAAAAATTAATACATTTCTAACATATAAGGCACATTATAGCAGTATTTGCTTTAAACTTTCATAAATATGCTAAACTGAGATGAGGTAAAGTCTCCATCCAAAAAATTTTTGTCCTAGCTGACGGGAATATTCCGGTAACTGTTAGGGATCGAAAATTTAACAATCTTTTTAAAGGGACTCACACACAAATTAGTGTCGAGAATGTTGTTTCTACAACCAGTTGCAAGAGATTGCTTCCAAGGAGGTATTTTGTCGTTTTTCTTACGAAGTCACAGTGCTTGCCAGCTTTTTAAAATTGTTTGTCTATCAAGCTATCGTCTGGTGGGTAAATTAACGAATTCTCGAGTTCAAAAGCCTGCATGGTTGAAGATAATTGGGGCAATGTGCAGTACATTATATAGAGTTACAGATACATAGTTATGCTATGGTTTCTCTCACTAGATATAGATTTAAACGAGGTGGAACAATTAGGACTTGCTTTAGATTTGGATGTGTGGATTGTGGATAAACTCGATGGCGCCGCCTTCATCATGAGGTAAAATGCGTCTCTTAGCGGTATGTGCGGATAGCATTTGCACGCAGTTTATCTTAGTCAAACACTACACAATTCATTCATAATGAAATTGTTGCAGAAGGACCACTACATGCTTTTACAAGCTCGTGAAAAACAAAAAACAAAGTTTTGCATTTATTCCTAAGTTTGTGGGTTAACTGTGAAGAGATGGTGTTGAGTTAAAAAAATATAGTGTACAGCAAAAAATAAAAAGTTGACAAATTCCGCATTTCGGATTCGGATAAAATTTTATTGGACCTAGTACTTCTAGTCTATTGTTATTGTAACTTTACGAATTATTAAAGGAAATTCCCACAATGACTTCAGAAAGCTGCGAAATCGATAGAGATCCTTAGATACCCAGCAACCAAGAAATGTCTGATAAATGTCTAAAAAAGTCCTGCGATGTATAATATGTATTCTCTTTATAGAAGCCTTTATATAATACAGTAACATTTTATATTCACAATAATGTGAGTCTGTGTGGAAGGAAAAAAAGATGAAGTTTAGTATACCGGGAGACCAAGAAATTACTAACTTAGATATAACTTTTTTATAACAATTTCTGCCAATTTCACATTTTATAAGGATATATATTTGGTTCCGAGGAAGGTTTTTACTTAAAAACAATTTTAATTTCGTTTCCGGTTTAACCGAAAATTTTATCAATTTTAATATTTTTAATGGAACACCCTGTATATTCTTTTATTTTTGAATTGTATACACAATTTCAAGAGTATGGCGAGAGAAACTTCTAAAATATCAATGAATAATTCCGTTCAAATGAATTATTTAATAGGATTGTTCCGGTTTACCCGGAAATGTACCGAAAAATCACTTTCAAATAATATTTTCTCGTTTAATTTTAACAAGACAATATATAAAACTATTCTAAATATTTACACAATTTTAAATATTTTTCATATATGATACATTACACCCATACCAAATTCTTTCCTAAATATTTCCATTTAAACTGTGCGATTACATTTTTCTCATTTAAAGTGATGAATGACAAATCTACCATTTCTGATCTTAGCTTTGAAACAAAATAAAAAGACAGGGCCGTCGTTCTTATAATATGCAGAATATTCATTCAGATAGGCAAATATCTCTAAGACAAATAGAAAATATATCATAAGAATTTCAAAACATAATTTGTATATTTTTCTTTTGTATTTTATTACTTATATAGTTCCATAGGTAAAAAATCCTTTTTTTATGTTTTATAATTCAACAGTCTTTTATTCCGAAATCTATGTTGAACGAAACATTTTAACAATAGTAACTCTGCAGTATCTTAAAAATTACAAAGTCAATACGAGAATTATAGCTGTGATGGTTCTTTGTTTTACAGCCACTTTGTAATCGGATAGTTTAAATGAAAATTTCTCAAAAAATATTTGGTCTGGGTATAGAGTACTATAAATAATAAATGTTTAAAACTGTCGTGAGTTTAAGATTGTGATTAGTTTTCTAGCTCGTCCTATTAAAATAAAATGAGAAAACATGGTTTGAAAGTGATTTTCCGGTACATTACCGGATAAATTAGAAGAATCCTGTAACACTGAATAAAATAAAAAAACTAGACAATAAACAACTTTATAGTATCTAATCATAACTAGCTTCAATTGATTTCTTTTTAAATAGATTTATTATTTGACTTCAAAAATGAAGTTTCATTCACCATTTTCTTAAAAACTATGAACAATTCACATAGGATATGATACACATTTTGCGTAAAATTCAAAAATAAGTCTTTACAAAAGTTGATAGCATTTCCGGTTATACTGGAAACCACTTTCAATTGTTTTTTAAGTAAAATTTTTCTCATAACCAACAATATGCCACTATAAAAGTTTGTAACTTGGTTAGTAATTTCGTGACCACTCGGTATAGTCTAACACAGGAAATATCAAATATTCGGGAAAGTAAAATAAGAACCACGAAAAAATTAATACCTCTTGGAACAATGTCTATATCTAGCATACCCTGCACCGAGGGCCAATTTCCTTCCAGGTTTTTTGGTAATCTTCAAATTAAAGAAACTGAGGATATTTCAAATAATATTCTAGCTTGCACTAAATTATTGGACTTTTAGGAAAGTTTACCTGTTGTAGTTCAGAATGACTACAAGTCTATATTTCTATAATATTTTAACTGAATCTTCACATACATTTTAAAACTGTGAAAATTGTTCACATTTATAATTTACCCTTAATGTTAAAATATTTATATAAAAATACATCTGCGTTGTTATAGCATATGAGAACGGTGCTTTTCCTCGGATCTAATTTTTTTCTTGTTTAAACTATATACTTACACCGACAGCACTGTTTAGTTTGCAAAGCAAAACCAGTAGAAGGTATGGAATAGATGTAGCCGTGCTCACAACATTATTAAGTAACACTAAAACGGCAACTACACCTCTCAATAAACTATCGACTGCAGCAAGAAGATAAGTGACAAGCCTTGAAATATTAACTACACCTAAAAGAGAAAAGCAATTTATTTCCATTTTTGTAATTCCTGATGAGTACATAAAAGTTTTACCGGTTTTGGTTAAAAATTAGTTTTAAATATTGTGTTTTTAAACACCCATTCTAATACTAAGGATATTTTATTATGTTTTCTTATGAAATTTCTGATACAAATTAGCTGATAATTAATTGTATTTAGTAATTGCAAGAAGTGTAGTGACAAGCGTTGAAATATTACCAACACCTAAAAGAGAAAAGCATTTTATTTCAATTTTTGTAATTCCTGCTGAGTACATAAGAGTTTCATAGCTTTTGGGTAAAAATTAGATTTACATATTGTATTTTTGAACATCCATTCTAATATACCGGTTATCTAAGGAGATTTTATCGTGTTTTGTAATGAAAGTTCAAATACAAATTAGCGGAAAATTGCATGCATACGTACCATAAGTTAAGGTTCCTGCCAATAAACCTTGTACAATTTTAAGCAAACCAGATAGGTCAGATTCAAGACCTGAATCTTCTAATGTATCAAGAAGATCAGCAAGAGTGCTGTTGAGTTCTGATGTAAGATCAGAAGTAGTAAGATTTGCAGAATTACTGACGAACTGAATAAGACAACCGATCACAGTTTCGAGGGTCGAATTTCCATCGATTAAACCAATTACCTCTGCAAGGACCTAAAAATTAATATTACACTAAATAAAACCTTGTTTCTTTTAAACGTATTTCGATAAACTGAAAGTCTAAAACTGAGGCATTTAAAAAAACTTTAAAGGCCACGTTTTGCCTAGTACACTGCTGGGCAGAGCAAAAGGGAGAAGTGAATTGTTAAGTAAAATTTAAATTCGAAAGTTTTTTACAATGAGACAATATACTGAAAGGCTGTTTTTAGTTCTTGATGCAACTTTTATTGCATATTGTCGATTTTAAGCGTAAAACTTACCTAAATAAAAAAATCTTTTCGTACAGGGTGTTAAGACTGCGAATTTTTCAATTTTTGGCTGATAGTCCATAAAAATGTGCAGGGTTTTATTTAAAATAAAAAAGTAGAGGTAAAATCGAAAGTAACTCTTAATTATTTTTTCATAGGAAATTGGTCTCTTATATATAAAAGTCTTACATTTTAAATTGATATTTTTAAAATAAAAAAATTGCTGTTTTTTAAAATTTCGCGAAAGATTAACTAATCGTTTTTGTAAATTTTCGGAACAAATAAATTATTTGAAAATTTGCAGAATCTTGTTTAATAATCAGTATAAATAACTTTTTAGTATAGGTGCGTTTTATGCTCAAAATCGGTAATACGCAAAATCATTTGCAAAACATAGTTGAAAACCATATCTCAGTATCCCGTCTACGGTTCAATTTAAATATTCTTTATAAATTCGGTTATCCCGTTTTCTCTATTCAGCAGTTAACTATCATGACAAGTGAATATGAACAAAAATAGAAAATATCTTATTTTATTTAATGTAGCAGAATTATAATAATATGGCAACTACCGTCTTAACAATTTTTTATGTGTTTAAGTTTTTGATGCATATCCTTGAGGCAAGTCTTACTTACTTTAAAAAGACCTGAAAGTCCATCTAATTGATCTCCTCCAAGTTTCGAGATGAGTGCAAAGAGACTTCCCTGATTTCCAAGAAGACTAGCTAGTTTACTTAAATCAAGTGATGCTTCAAGTTGACTAATAAGGTTGTTCAGGCTTTCGAGACCATTAGCAGCTCCCAGGATATCACCGATGACGTATGACACGCCATCGCTTATGGTTGACGAGAGATCATCTGTACATAAAAATAGATAATTAATATTTATATTTATTTAACAAGTTTTGAATATTCTGGTTAAAATTGGTTTTATTGTTTTTTTGCCAATGATTAATATGTTCCTTTATCATATTGCTTTATATACCTTTAATTTTGGCAAAGCTAATAATAACATTGCCTATCATTTATATAATCAAAAATTATTTTGTCTGGTAAGCTTCCATGTACATCCAAATACAGTCTGCTGCATACATCGACATATTGTCAGATCCCGTTTGTAATTTACTTTTAAATATTAAGTGTCAAAAATATATAAGTTTTACTATTCCGCCAAAAGTTAACTTTTGCTCATACAATGAATAAAAAAATTGAAAATAGCAGAGAATTTGAGCGTACGCCCCAAATGCAGTTGTAGTAAAACTATAATATACGAAACGTTTGAAAATCACACGCTCACAATCGTGTGAAAAGTACTATTTATTTTCAAAACCATTTATAGGATCTATTATTGCAATATACATACCAGCCACCGTTCCAATAACAGTTCCGAGGCCTTCTAGGATGTTTAGTAAACCAGAAATGTCCGTGTTTAGATCGATAACTGTATCTCCAATTAGCTAAAAATAAGTTTTATTAGTTAAGAATTATTCTGCATTTTGTAGCAGGTAACAAAAATCGATAAAAACATGCAAAGAGATCCTACCTCAAAGTAATAAGGTGTTTTATTTATAACGTGCCAATGTTGAACTATGTTTATTTTGAGAAAAGAAAGAAAACACGTTCATTAAAAAAAAACAGAGAAATACAAAGTATTCTATGAGGATTCATCCCCTAAGTTAAACAACAGGCCATGCGAACACACGTGAATCCCCAAACAGTCGGTTACATAATTCTTATATAATAGTATTAAGTAATATTATAACAAAAGAATAAATTAATTAAAATGTGGGATCAAAAGGGACAATTATGAGATATTTTTTAGAGCTCTTAATTTTCTTCTAAAAGAAAACATACATTTCACAGAACATTTCTGGTATACCTTTGGGTTATTCGATAAAATAAAATGGCATACACCATTAAACGTATTTCCTTAAGTTTTCCATAGTGAAATCATCATCCTCATTTTGAACACAGATAAAGAGCGATCTACGTCCACTGATGTCACAGAGCAATATTGGAATGTTTCATGCGAATAAGTGGTTGAACTGGTTGAACCAGACAGTACCAATTCCATTGATGTATACATCTAACTGACATATAAACGTTGTGATTTTCTAGCACCCGGTTAAGTTTTTCTTTCTGAGGAAATTCATATGACAAAGGAGAATTCTTTGCTAACACTTTTTCCATCACTTTCAGAGATTCAGTCGAGGGCAAACTTTTAGTTTCAAGTTTATTATTGAATTTAGGCATATGAAAAAAATATGTTTTAATAAGAGAAACATTTCTGTTAAATTAAAGTTAAGTTCAAAGGCTTTCTTGGACTGATATATTGACAATGACTTTTGACAATCGATTTTGGAATCAAGCCTCAAAATTTTCCCTATAAAAAAGCTCAACATTTAGTCATATACCAGCGAGTTACTACAGGCTCTGTAGTAGTAGAGCTGGAATTTCGAAAGTTTTTCCTTGTAAGATTGGATTCAAGTGGATAGAGTCTTAAGAAATATCATGTTTTTATCTATATGTACTTGCTTTTATATGTTGCTGTATTTGAAACTTCATAATTATAATTATTGTAACGTACCTACTAAATTATTT
>JAUTXW010001125.1:0-29196 GCA_030620095.1 Kuschelorhynchus macadamiae | reverse complement strand
GACACGTGGTGTAACTGAAGAGGCTTCAAGTCTGGTATGTGAATCTTTTCAGGGTAAGGACTGCAGCAATCAAATGGAATTTGGATTGAAACGTTGCTGTAGGTAACATTGTCATAGGTATTTACAAATTTCTTCGCTAGGAACTTTGGTGCTGCCAATAAATGCACTACACTCTGGTTGGAGTTTGATTATGGCGTTGGTACTGATTGTTGGGTAACAACGTCTCTGGAACCACATTTAATGGTCACAGGTAAGCGGTCTGGTAACGGCAACTAACCAGGAGTTTTGGTTAAGTTCTTGCACATGATAGTCTTTGGCTAGGATAACTGAAACTTGGCACGTTCTGAAGGCGATTGATTAATCGTAGTAACTGGGCTTCACAAACAGTATCACTGTCTATTGGATATGGCAGGATGTTGGAACATATTAGTGTTCGGCTGCTCAAAGATTTGCATGATTCCAAGTTGGGTGAATTGTGATGTATAATAATGAATCATCGTTTCGCGCAATTAAATTATTTGTTATTGAAAGAATGTGGTGAAGGCCTGTTCGATTATCCAAAATTGGTATTGGATATAAGTGAAAGAGAATATATTTTTCTGGATCTACTAATGGGATTTCGAGAACAAAATTACTTTTGAATCATATTGATATGCCTTTAGTTCTATGATTTCGAGATATTGAGCCACACTTGAAGGGTGAATTAGCAAAGGTAAATTATTTCTCTGCAATGATTGAGATATGTGCTTTAGTGATTCTATTAGGTCAAAAGGTGTAATAATCGAACTGTGTAAAATTCGTAAACGGGTGAAAACAATTGAATTTATAATATCATTCAAGGAATTTTTCAAGAAATGAATAGCTTTCCATTAATAGTTCGCAAATATTTAATATTTCTATTTGAGAGGAATAATATTTCAGATCGTCAGAAATATCCAGTATTGATTTTTCGTATTTCTATTATGTCATTATTGAATGTTTCTTCGTCAATTTTTTAAGTTTCTGAATAGTTGAATTAAATTTTTATTACTGAGGTAGTTACTGAAATTTGATTTTTTAAGAAGATTTTCGATTTGATATTCATCATGTGTTATTTTTTCTATACAGTCATTAAAATATTCGCCATCGGAAGCATCTAAGTTTCCTGTAATTGCTTTCCAAAATGTTCCTATACCATTAAAAATTCCACGTTTTTCTCTAAAAATATATTTTAGTATCTGCCATTATTTCTGTATATTTTTGATTTACAGCTCCTGATATTTGTCTAAGGAGACTAATATGTGTTAGTACCTCAGATTTAAATGCTTTCATTCGTGGTACGTCTTCATTAATATTATTAATAAGGTTTTCTAAAATTCTATCATTATTTACAATTGTATCCTTAATTGGTTCTAAATCTTTATATACAAGTAATGTCCATTTATCATTAGATATTCTTATTTTTGCTTCTTCATGAAAGAAGACTCCTATCGTGTTGTTAATTGGACTTATGGAGTATTGGGACTGGACGACTGATGACAGTCCGAGGATGCATTGTCCTGGAAGAGAAATTTGCCGTAGTATGGTTTTAATCTATCAAAATTTATTTTAGATTTTTGTTTAATTGGGATTTAATAAAAGGGCTGAGTTTTGATAAATTTCGAGAATTTCGAAAGAGCCATTAAATTTGTTTTGAGCTCATCTTTAATTTTGGGATTCACGTACATATACTTTTTTTTCACCTATTTTCTTTCAATCATAAGGATGTTTGGCAACATGTTGATCGAAACGTTCTTTTTGCTTTTTCTTTTGTTGTTTCGTTTTATTACGAGCAGATTTATAAAGGAATTGCATACGATTGTTTAAATCACGTATGTATTTTGATATGAGGTTTTTCTCATTATATAGGGTTTCAGGGGGTCTAGAAGAAGTATGTCCGAAAATTAGTTCAAAGGGCGTAAAACCGTGGGTTTTATTTTTCGTGTTATTGTAACAAATAACAGCATACGGAAGTACGTTGAACGGATGTTCGCATGTGGGTTTTCGGTTTGATTAGCTCTTATCATTTCGCTAAGTGTAGCGTGAAATCTTTCTAAAGAGCCGTTTGATTGGGGATGACCTACACTTGAAAATGTTATTTTTTTATGTCGTATAGTTCACATAGGTCTTTCATTAATGTATTATTAAATTCACGGCCATAATCACAATGGATTCAAAGTGGGGTACCATAATATGTTGGAAAAATAAAATAATAGTATTAACGATAGTTTTTGCCGTTTTATCTTCAATTGGATAAGCTTGGGTAAATTTAGCAAGTTCGTCTCGTATTGTCAAAGCATAATTTTGATGACATTCAACATATCAATATTTATTCGTTCAAATGGTGTTTTTCGGTGTTTCTGTTAGCACTAAAGGTTGCTTAAATTTTTTTCGGCATATTTTAATTTTTTGACATGTTTCACAACTTTTTATAAAGTTTTCTACATCTTTAATCATTTTGGGCCAATTATATTTTTTCTTTGATGCGTCTTAAAGTTTCATTAATTCCGCGGTGTAAATTACTTTTGCCTAAATGGTATTGTTCCAATATAATTGGTATTTGGTCTTTATCTGGGATGGTTACAATATTTTGACAAATACATATTTTAATATCTTTGTCTGCAAAGATAAAGAAAATATTTCAAGAATAGGAAGGTCTATTTTATTTTCGAGAAAATATGTTGACAAAAGGTCAAATTCGTTTTGTCCTGTATAAATAATATAGAAAAGATGTTGGACTATATTTTCTGGGTCGAGTAACAAAGGAATTATGTAATATTTCCGATTTTTGACTGTTTTACTAGAGAAAATATTTAGTCTTTGCATTGAAAAATCTGCATTTTCTTCAAAAATGTCTTCTAATATTTCATGTTGTAATTCTCCTAAATTCTTTTGTTGAAAAAAAGGTTATTATGTTTTTATGTGATTTATTTAGAAGTTGTTCATTTGAAGTTTCAATTTTTTTGAATAATCAATTAAAGATTTTGTTTCGTACATATTAGCAAATGTGTTGTAATCTTCGGTTATTTTTTCATCATCGAAATTTAAATTTGAGTTATTATAATTTTCGTCATCGTCTTGATTTGTCGCAAAAATAGAAAGTTTTGATTGGAATTTTGCGCATTGATTAAAATGATTAATTTTAATTCTTGATAATGCGTCTGCGTTTTATTAATCTTACCGGGTTTGTAAATTATTTCATACTCATATTCTTCGAGTTTAAGTCTCCAGCGTGCGAGTCTACTACCTGGGTCTTTAATTGAAAAAAGCCAAGTAAGAGGGCGGTGGTCTGTAATTAGTTTAAATTTTCTGCCAAAAAGATACGGGCGAAAATGTTTTACTGCCCATACAATTGCAAGGAGTTCACGTTCAATAGTTGAATAATTTGTTTCGGCTTTACATAAGGTTCTAGATGCATAGCCAATTGGTAAATCTTTTCCTACAGGTGATTGTGATAACACAGCGCCTATTGCAAAAGCACTAGCATCTGTGGTTAAAAGAAATGGTTCGTTAAAATTTGGGTATATAAGAATTGGGTCAGAAATTAGCAATTTTCCAGTTCATCAAAAGATTCTTTGCAATCAGAATCAAAGTCAAATTTTATTTCTTTTTTGAGTAGACGAGTAAGTGGTTTAGAAATTTTCGCAAAATTAGGAATGAATCGTCGATAATAGCCTGCTAAGCCAAGGAAAGATTTTATATCCTTAGGATTTTTTGGTTGGGGAAAATTTTGGATACATTCAATTTTTGTTGGATTCGTTTTGACACCGTCTTTAGTTATTACGTGTCCAAGATATGCTACTTCTTTGCGTAAAAATTCGCATTTGTCTGGTTGTATTTTAAGATTAGCTTTTCTTAGTCTTTTGAAAACTTCGCGTAATTGTTGGATATGTTCATCAATTGTAGCGGAATAGACTATAATATCGTCCATATAGACAAGACATCGTTCATTTAAGATTCCTAAAAGAATATTGTCCATTACACGTTGGAATGTAGATGGGGCATTCTTTAGTCCGAAGGGCATTCGTTTAAATTCATAATGACCGTTTTTCTACTGAGAACGCTGTTTTTGAAATATCTTTGGGATCTATCTCTATCTGATGGAAACCAGAAGCGAGATCAGAGAGTCGTGAAATATTGACACTGTCCAAGTTGGTCAAGTAAATCTGAGATATTAGGAAGTGGATATTTATCATTAACAGTGGATTCGTTCAGTTTTCTATAATCTATTACGATTCTCCATTTTTGTTTATTACTAGAGTCGATTTTTTTCGGTACAACCCAAACGGGAGATGACCAGGGAGAAATTGATGGTCTAATTATACCTTGTTGTAACATATTGTTTACTTGCGTTTTAACCTCTTGTTTATGTATTTGGGGATATCTATAAGATTTAGTAAAAATGGGTTTTGTATTATTCGTGTCTATCTTATGTTTAATTTCACTTGTGAAGGAAAGGTTGTCACCTTCTAGATAAAAAATGTCTTCAAAATTGACACAAAGATTTGTGATTAATTCTTTTTCTTCTTCGTTTAAATGGTCAAGTCTAAGCTGGGATCTAATAGTCGGGATTCTATTTAAAGTTTGAAATTCGGAAGATTCGGGAAAATTGAAATTAAGAGTGTGTGTATCGAAAATGGTTCTATTTCGATATTTGAGAAATCAATTGTTTTTGGAATTGCATTCGCATTGATAATTGTTGTCAAAAATTCACCGTTTTGATTGACATGGACAAGGGCATTTGGGATATGTACTTTTTCTATTTCTTTTCGGTATAAAATAGCATCAGTATTGATTAGATGACATTTTAATTTAAAAACTTGTTCCGTTCTACCTTGTATAGTTATTTTATTTTTATTTGCCTCGTATGTTTCGAGTTTTGTTGAAGAATAATTGTCTTCAACTTTATACAATGGTAGTGTTTTAAAATTGGTAATAAGTTGTTTATTTTTTAAATCGATTGTACATTCGTAGTGTTCTAGGAAGTCAAGACCTAGAATTCCGTCAAAATCAATGTCTAAATTATAAATATAGACTTTGTGAGGGTCACCGTTGTTAAAATTTATCAAAGTTGATTCAGTTATTAAAAGTTTTTGTTCGGTAATGCCTTGAATTGTTGCATTTTCGGGGAAACGATTTGGAAAGTTCCTTACTGTATTTTCTTTGAAAATTGAAATACCTGCACCAGAATCTATGAGTAGTTTGAAAGTATTTGTTGCGTCTTTGATATAGTAAAGATTTTTAGGATTTATCGCAAGAAAAGGATTTAAAGAAATCGTTGTTCGGGGAAATTGAGTGAGGGATTCATATCGTCTAGCGTGAGAGTTTCTATTTGGGCTTGTATTTGATCTATTTCTTGATTGGGTGGATGGTTTTGATCTGGGGATAAAAGAAAATTTTGATTTTCCTCGATTGGAAAATTTTGATCGTTTTCGATTGATTCGTTAAAGTTTAAATTGGGATCTGGATTCTCATAAAAATTGTCGTATTCATTTTCGAATAAAGTAGAGGTGTCTTCATAAGAAAAGTATGAGGGATCTTGGTAATCTTGTTGATAATCTTGTTGATAGTCTTGATAATAGTCATTAAAATATTTTTCTTGATTATTATCTGTGCTAACTAAGTGAGCTTTAAAATTGGGATTTTTGTGAATTACTGAGGGTCGAGAATAATTAGAATTCGGTTGACGTTGGAAATTATTTTGATTTGATTGATTATTTATCATATTTGGGGTTTGCGTATTTGGGCTTCTTTGTTGTTGCATGTTTGGTCTTTGTGACTGAAGAGAATTTGTTTGCGGGGCAAACTGGGGTCGCTGAAAATTTGAGCTTTGGAAAAAATTGGGACGTGGTTGTCCGTTATTGGCATGGCATTGATTTGCTGAATGACCAGTACGTCCGCATTTAAAACATTTTTGTGTTTGAAAGTTTGTTTTTTTCAAAGATTGGTTGAATGGCTTTGGTGGGTTCGGTTTTGAAACTTTTTGAGATTCAAAATAAGACAATTGAAGTTCACGTCGAATACGTATTTGAGCTTCAAGAAGATCTCTTGGGTTACTGGCACGAATTATGTGTCCAATACGGGGTTCAAGACCAGTTAAGAGGGTACTCAGAGACATGGATTCGATTAGAGTTATTTGAGCTTGTTTTTGTTGTGGGGTGAGATTAGACTTTTGTATATTAGCGTGCATTTTTGCATTTAGCACTTGAAGTCGGTTGAGAAAGGTTAAAGGACTTTCATTTGGTAATTGTTTAATACGTTGTAAGTCTTGTATTAAAGAAGACAAGTCTCGCGTATCTCCAAAGTGAGAATTTAAAAGTTGTTTTATTTCTAAATAAGAAATAGGGTTGCGAGAGCTTATTAGCTGCGCTGCTCTTGCACGTAATTTATTTTTTATGTGGATTACTAATAAATCTTTTTGATCGCGTGTAGACATATTGTAAGCACAATCACAAGCATTGAGAAATGTTTGGAGAAAAATTTGATCACCATCGTATTCAGGAATTATTGAAAATATTTCAGATAGTTTATATGGTTCAATTTCGGGTGTCTCAGGGACATTTTGTATTCCGTTATCAGTCATGGTTGCTCAATATATCAATATATCAAAATAAAATAATATAGGCACACAATATTATCAAATATAGGCACACAATATTATATAAAGGATACGAACTTAAAATTAAGAATTTAGGTTGATTGGCAGTACGTAAAGTAGTACACAAATCAACGTAAATTAAAGCAATACTAAAATCTACAAAATTCAAGTGGTTTTGTTTTGTTTGTCTGAAATTTGATTAACTGTATAATCAAAATTTGAAATTAAAATATTCTTTTGTATTTTTGAAACTTGTTTTTGAATTCAGTTTTTCGTTAACTAAATATCAAAATTGAAAAATCGAACAATTTCCTTAAATTTAAATAAAAAAAATTCAATATTTTGGAAAATTGAAAAATATAAAGAAAATTAATAACGAGATGATTCAGTCTTACGTTACTAGTAGAAACATCAGACTTCGTCGTGTTCTCTGCAGCAAATTCTACCAGGGGTTTCACTAGGTGTTCCTAATCCGTAGATTGACTGCGAGTTGGTGACGTCGGGTCGTGATTTTCTCTGCTTTTCTTGAGTTTCAGTACTTCTTGTATTTTTCTTGGTTTTCACAGGTTCTTCTGAACAATGGATTGGGATCCTCCGTCGACAGTGAGAGTGCACAAGGGCTTCGTGTTCTGTTAGACGTTTTCAGATCCTACCGACTGCGCCAGTTTGTTAAATCACTTTCTTGCGAAATTACTTTTTAAAAAATTATTTTATTACTTGAAAAATACAAATTAAAATATATACATTTGAACTTGCAAAATTACAGCGTGACGTTTAACAAATGAGAAGCTAGACTGAACTTAACTTTATACAAAGAAAATAACTATTTATATGTTTCGTTATGCTGACTCAGTGGGAACTGTTTACTTCTTTCTTGAACACTTGGGTCAGGACGTGGGTTCTGCTGATGAAGCTTTCTTGGTATAGACTTGTTTTCGTAAACAAGTGGCACCTGCTGATATATGATACTTTTGTTATTGAGATAAGCTCGGCTTCTGAATACTGCGTTGGCGGGTGATATCTGATAGTCTGGGAACCAAGGTTGGCATAACTTGTATGATGAACTAGCTGGTGAGAATAGATATAACATATATATATATATATATATATATATATATATATATATATATATATATATATATACATATATATATATATATATATATATATAGATACATATATAAAAACAAGAGGGTGTTAACTCGCAGATAATATTTTTACTCTCGCACTATATATACTTCATGCTCTTAGAGATGTAAAAAAACTTTTTACCAACAAACCATATTGTTTACAAGTTCTAACTATGTAAATTGACCTTGATTTTAAAGAAATTCCGCCTAAGTCGCACAATAGTTTAGTTTTAACAACGTATGATATATAACTATGTGACAAAGGTCTGGTCTCATCCATGAATATACATTTTTCCATTGGTTTCCAATTTAATTAATAGAGCCTTGTGAGATAACATTTTTTTAATGTTTAACATTTTAAAAATCAGGTATCTACGCCAACGAGTTATACGATGTTTGATATCAAGACTTTTCATTCGAAACTTAAAACATCTGCTAATACAATGAAACCAAAAAACAATTCGTTTAATTATGGGACAAGGTAACTAGTACGCAAAAAAATTGGCTGGTAAGAACAATATCAAAATTCCTCAGGCATTTAAGAGAAACCAATGGCGAAATAGAAATGAAACAAGGGCGTTGAAATGAACTGACAGAACAAAAGAAAATATTGATAGAATTAGAGGTATTATTAGAAATTTACGTCCAGGTCAGATAACCAGTTCAAGAAAAAGAACTAGTCACAGAAATCAGAAGAACATCAACAAGAAGAAATTCCACTACCGACTTATTGTCCCACTTTATATACGTTACATCAAACTGCGAAAATCTCATTTAAAAAAAATTTTGCTTTTGACAGCTGCCAAAATAAAACCTAAAAGTTACACGGAACTGTGAAAACCGTATTTAAAAATTCTAAGTAGATTTTTTAATAAGATAATTACCATTCAAGTGTTAAAATTTTAAATGATAAAGATAATTATTACCGATTTAATCAAAATAAAAGTAACGCGATGCAGAGAAATCTCGCGATTTGAGCAGTTCAAGGATAATTTGACTGCCACACTATGCATATCATACAACTCAGCGATTTGCATCATAACGCACAACTGTGCGTTACATATTATAATGCACAAGTGTGGGATATTATTCTTTACGCAAAATTGTGCGTAAATATGTTTACTTATTGAGTAAACTATACTTAAGAGAATTTGTACTAATACAGGAATAGACAAATAAATTATCGTATGCTATGGCGGAACTTAAAACTCTGCACCACCCTGTATAACATACTAAAATAATAAAGGAGGTTTCACAGGTCGGAAATTACGTATACTTTGTAACATGCCCTTTCAGGCTTTTATACATAAGTGAATGATTATGCCGCTCATTATTATATTTTACTTATTTTGTATCTGCAGAAAATAAGCCTCCACACGATAGATCTTTTTAAGATAGAAATGATCGAGCGATAACACATAATACAACGAACCAAATATTGTGAACGCTTTTAACTGTGGAAAATTAATTACAGGAATTTCTCATGTAAATTATAAGTGACACATGAATCCATGGCATTGTGTGAATGGATTGTGGCGCAGAACGGAGGTTTAAAGGTGTCGCACAGGAATCCAGGGGTCATCACGACTGTTTGAACGTTATTGCAGGATGATGGAAATAAGTTTCATTTTTTTACTTTTAAGCTTTTCAGTAAGCCAGCTGTTCTTAGTCATTACTCCAATCTTTTAATCATTTTTTTACGTAACTACCTGTAATAAGTTGTAGCTAGATTACTGTTAGTAAAAACTTTAGAAAGACCTGCATACGTTGCATGCATGCATATATGAGAAATTATATTTAATTATCAAACAATTATAAGAAGAATGTATTGTGTAAATTAATAAGTTAATCAATAAAAGAATGTCTGAAGTCCTTGAGAACTGTATCTTAGTAGAGAAACCAATAACGAAATAGAAATTAAACAAGGGCGTTGAAAAAAATGAACTGACAGAACAGAAGAAAATATTGATAGAATTAGAGGTGTTATTAGAAATTTACGTCTAGGTCAGATAACCAGTTCAAGAAAAAGAACTAGTCACAGTGATCAGAAGAACATCAACAAGAAGAAATTCCACTGTCGACTTATTACCCCACTTTATATACGTTCATTCTTATGTAACATTTTATTTTTTGCAAAATTTGAGATAAATTGAATAATTAGTTTTTTAGTAACAATTTTTTAACGTTTCACTAGGCCGCCATCTTGTTCCTGCATATTGGATTTTTACTAAAATATTACCATGTCATCCCCATATGAGTCTTAATGTTTGACTAAAATTTGAAGTCAATCTGATGAGTAAAACTACTCAGCTATGCTGCGAATTGAAAGACGGACAGCCAAAGAGAGAGGTAGACCGATAGAAATGATAAAACTTTTTTTTTTGGCATCTAGCGACGCTAAATTGCAAAAACATGAAAAACCTGCTAGGGGGATTTTTCAAATTACAAAAAATTTATTTGGCTGCTATTTCGTTTCGCCATACTACTCTATACTACAATTAATTATGTAAGGACCCAAAAGTACCTTAAAAAAAAAGACAATAAATTGTTTTATCTTTTAATAAGAGTCACTAACTAATGGAACTTATTAAAAAATATATACTTAATTATTTTATAATGGGGAAAGCAAGAACACCATTTTTTTATAAAATATTTATATGTCGTAACTGACGAAAATCTTGTCATAATATCCGCTTTTTTCTTCTTCTCTTGGGCTGGCGGACACGTTCAAAAATACTAGAGGTAGTGCTAATTTTCTTTCATGATAAATTTGACGTTCTTTAGATGCATTTCTATTAGAGCTAGCCATAAATGAAATCAAAGTTCGCCATCTCATATTTATAAATTTGATCATTCCGGAAAAAATGTGTTCTATTTAGCACAACATAACAAGTTGTAACTAAAAAGTAATTAAAGGGGACAATACTATTTTAATACATAAAACTTCATTTGCAACTAATTCTTTATCATACAGAAGGTTTTTTGAAATCATTGAAATGATATTGGTATTTTTTAATCAAAACCGGCATATCTGAACAAAAAATCGCATAAGAAAATTTGTCTATTTCAAGTTAGTGATTTCAAAACATAATCACATTTAGAACAAAACCAGTAAAATAACATCAATTCTAATATAGTTACCCTTGTGTGCGTCAATGAATAAATATTATTTTGCTACGAGCATATGGAAAGTAAGCACTTTCCTCACGCATATTAGTGCGGAAAATTGATTCTTGCCAAAGTAGTGTAGAACGTAATTTACTTTCCGCACTAGTGCTTGAAAAAGACAAAAATCGCAAATAAAATGTTTACCGAAAAGAAAGTTGAAAGTGAAGCTGTTTCATTTCCAAGTAGTACAACTTCTAATAAACAGTGTTTTAAATTGACATCTCCTCTAAATGTAAACAATCCGACAAACTGTACATTCAATATAAACGTTATAAACAACAATAAATAATTGTTTAATAAAATATAAATTAAAAATATAACTGTTAGTTTTATTTGTAAATAAATGTAACATGTATGTGCGTTTTGTAACTATTTTTGAACGTTACTAAAGGTAAATGCAGTTTAGGAATTCTGAAAATCACATTTAACATTTTTTAAATTTCAAATTTGTGATCAAATCTAATCTGAAGTAATTAATTCTAACAAATAAAAATTTAACATACTTCATATCACCCTTTTTACTACACTGCATTTGCTACTAAATAGGTACGTCATTTAGGGACGCCCATAGGAAAAATTATGTACTTAACTAGTGCGGAAAGTGATATTTTTCCGCACATGACTGCAAGCGGAGTTTGGTAAGCAGCCTAAATAAATATTTGATTTCAATACTGCTACAGTACAAGTTTCAATAATATAACTCACCATTTTAAATATTTTAACGTACTTAGCGACCACACTGTATAATGCACAATCTAGTATTATTAGTACCAACCAACGGTACACTACTTTCAGACGTGCGACCAGGGTGAAATAAATTATCACATAAAAATGCTTTATTCTTCACAACCCTAATCAAATAGAATATATTATATAATAAAGTTAACAAAACAATTTAACAATACATTTATTAGGATTGCAAACAAATATATTTAAGACAGTACTGTAGGTTAGGGAGTAGAGGACATGAAAATAAGCATATAAGTAGCTGTCATCATAGGCCAATTCATAAAGAACTCGTGAGTAATCTACTTCTCTAGTTCTAAATAACCTATAATAACACATTATATACACGATAAATTGATTTTCGGAAACGTTATCAAAATTGAATGAAAAAATTATCAAACTGCTATGCAGGACATAAAACAATAAATATGTATGTCATTAAACGAATGCTATAGCCTTATTATTAAAAATGCGAAATATTTTATACTGATATAGGAAAAGAATTTTTTAACAATATTTTTAAAGAATTTTGCATTTGTTTTAAAACAGATTATATTTTTGGAAAAAAATAGACAATCATTAGGTATCAAAAAGAATATTTTTTTTGATAATAGGTTTTTCAGTTGTTTATTTACAAAAATAATTTAACTTTCTTTGGTGATAACCAACAAATTGTCGTTCTGCTTTTAAAAGGAAATTTTAGAAAAAAGTTGAGGAACAGTTTTAGAAACGATTACTTCAGCCAATTGTGTAATTTAATGCCGGCGCGGCCGTGGTATTACCCAGGAGACTATTTGTTTTTGCAATTGCGTTTATTTCCCTGTTAAAAGAGAAGTATTGTAATCAGATCTTTACGTTTCAGGACGTTCGATGCCGAAAAACATGTTTTCGCAATTCCATAGGTCTGTCAGACTTATGTTCGCGGCATAGCTAAAAAACTACTTACCCGTTTGACTTCAAATTTTGGTCAAAAATTTACATTTTAGTAAAAATCCAATATGACGAAACAAAATGGCGGCCTAGTGAAACGTTAAAGAAATTATTACTGAAAAACTGCATATCCAATTTATATCAAATTTTGCATAAAAATCAAGAATTATGTTGGAAACAAATGGTAAAATTTTGGTACGAATCCAAAATGGAGAAAAAAAAAACGTATATTGTTTTACTGATCAGTAACATTCCAACATGTCCTATGTGATATACAATTTTCATTACGAATGTGCGTACGTCACATAGGAGAGAATCGTAAGCTATAATAAATTTGACTAATAATTATGATTAACACAAAGTAGTACACATGTATCTAAAACAGAAAATATAAACTAATAGTTATTAATCTTACTATCAAGCAACCAGCCTGTTAATTTCTTTTTTACATTTTTGTATGGTTTTTGTTTTAAATCATTAGGTATAAGGTTATATATTTTGGGTGCACTATAGTAAAGCGATCGTTGTATGGCACTAAAAGTAGTAGCCGGCACATATACATTTTTTAAAGTAACCAGTTTTGTTGTCACATTATATTGAACTCTAGTTATCTTATATTTATTTTGCAGTAATAATCTTGCTACAGATTTTATATATAACTGCTTAAGGGTTAGAACCCTAGCTTCTTCAAACAATTGCTCTGAGGAAAAACGTTTAGATTTAAAAAGAGATATTTTAAGTACCCTTTTTGGGGCCACTATTAATGGTAATGAAATTGTAATACATACAGAACCCCATACAACCAAGCCATAGCTCATTACTGATTCCACTAATGCTTTATACACATTAATTATATATTTTTTAGGTAACCATTGTCTAATCTGATAAAATTTATAGTACATTTTTCTTAATTTACTAGTTATATATTCTATATGATAGTTCCACTTCATATAGGGATCGAAGTATAAACCTAAATATTTGATTTTATCTGTTGTTAAGATTTTTTGTTCACAAACACAATTATCCACATTTGTACACTCCGATTTGTGTATTTTTATGAAGTTTTTATCTGGAAAATTTTTTCTACTTAAACCAAAACACATGAATTTACATTTGTCAATGTTAAGAGTTAATAAATTTATATCTAACCATAGTTTAACTTTACTTATAGCTAGTTCTGATTTCTTAAAAACTAAGTCCCATGTTTGATCCTGTAACATTATAACAGTGTCATCGGCATAACAGATCACACTCCCATGAGGCAATATCCGGATAAGGTTGTCAATGTAAATTGTGAACAGCAAAGGCCCCAGTACTCTACCCTGAGGCACACCGTACTCTACCGGACGTGATTTACTTAATGTTTGACCGATTTTTACTTGTTGTGTACGATTTTCCAAATATGATTTTAATAAGTGATGTGGAATTCCCCTTATACCAATACGATGTATACCGTCCAGGAGAATACGGTGTGAAACAGTGTCAAAAGCCTTTGCAAGGTTGCATACTGCGCAACTGAAATTATTTTGTTTGAAGTTAAATAGCCTTCCAGCCGAAGTTTTATAGATTTTTCAATTATTTTACTTAAATTGCTAGTTATTGCTATTGGTCTGAAATTGCTAATACATTTTCGAGAACCACCTTTATGCAGTGGAGTTATTACAGCGTTTTTTAAATTTTGGGGAAAAGTACCACTTTCTTTGGAAAACCAAATTAATGAAATGTAACAATGGTTTAATAAGGTGTTTATGAAAACTTTTTAGAAAATCAACTCTAATCTTGTCATTACCTGTACTTGAGCTATTTTTAAGTGAGTTTATAATTTTTATTAATTCAAATTCTGAAATAGGTGCCAGAAACAGCGAGCCAGATGCTTTTAGGTGACTAACTGGCAAAACATTTTCCGGGGGAGGTAGTATTTTACCAGCCAGCTCTTGTCCAATATTAGAAAAATAATTATTTAATTCATTTGCAATCTCATTTTCATCCAGAACTTCTTTTCCTTTATTATTACAGATAATAGATATTTTCTGAGTATTTTTTTGGTTATTGCTAGAAGACTTTATTAAATTCCATGTTCCCTTAGGATTCGTTTTATTTATTTCAAATAAGCGATGATAATAGTCAACTTTTGCATTATTAATGAGTTTAGTTAAATGTTTACGGTAATTTTTGTATCTAATTAATGCATTAATGCTGTGTGGCTCTTTGGCCGACATTTTTTTTAATTTATCGCGTTGACGTATTGAATTAAGCAGCCCCTGTGTGATCCATGGTTTAATCCGCCTATTTCGGCATGTAACATATTTATTTATTGTGGCATGATTTATAACATTTTTAATTTTTTCAATAAAAGCAATTGAACACTGATCAACATCATTAATATTTAATACATCTTCCCATCCTTCGTTAGCTAAAATATTACTAACTTTTATAAAATCCAATTTTTCAATAGTTTTTTTCGCGCAGACTTTTGCTCTTGTACTATTTAGACATACATTAAGCAACACAGGCAAATGATCACTAAAACTAGAGTTTAGAATTACTCCATGGATCACAGAATAAAACTTATGCCTAACAAAAATATGATCTATGCATGTAGAGCTATTCCTATCTACTCTGGTTGCTTGATTGATAATACTATTAAATCCTTTTTCATTCAGTAAATTAAAATAGTGTCCAACATGTAAATTACTTTTATCTAAAATATTTATGTTTATGTCTCCACAAAAGATATCCACATCACAAAAGTCTGAAAGATTTTCGTTTAAAAGAGTATCTAAACAATCCAAAAATGATTCAATGTTAGTAGATGGTGGCCTGTATATGGCTGTTAAGCCTATGTTTACATTATTTTTACGTAAGATAACATTTACAAAGTTACATGCACCAATCTGGAAAATTTTTGTTTCAATAATATTATCACTTTTACAGTACACTACACATCCATCACATTTATTATGTTTACTATCATTATACACTATTTGGTAACCATCAATATTAAAGTTATTTGGATCTTCTATGATATTTGTTTCTGAGCATACTATTATGTCAAATTTCTTGTTAAGAGATTCAAGGAAACATACTAGGTTTTCGTAATTTTTATTTATGCTTCTAACATTGACGTGAACTACGTTTAAATCAGTTTCAGGACTATTAAAATATCTAACTTTATCAATGTTATCACAAGAGACGACTTCGTAATTTGAGTCATCATCACAAAGGTTGATGAAAGCCATTTTGATTTTTTTTTTTTTTTATTCATTTTATATATATGTAAAAGTAACATACCTAATCCAAAACGAGTGAATCGACCTGATCCATGTTCAAGATTTTACGATCTCGGAGGTTTCTGTTTTTCTAGCAAAAACCCTACCATACTTGCACCAAACAAACTTGTAACCTTTGGTTTTCAAAATTTTTGTATGTAGGAATAATTTTCTCACTTCCTTAGTTAAATCTTCATTAAAATATATTATTCTCTTTTCACCAGTAAACCCACACTGAGCAGTATCCAAAGAACGTTTAGATTTTCTTATTTCCATAATTTTGTCTCTTAACTGAGTATTTTTTAGAGTGACCAATATGGCATTTTGGTTGTTTTGCGATGGTAGTGGTTTTACTTCCAAATCTTCCAGTGGGAGAGAGTCGTCTAGAGTTTTAAATACTTTTTGGATGTTTTTATAATAGTCTGGTCCTTTGGGTACACCCATAACGACAATATTTTTGCCTCTTTCCAGTGTTTCTTCTCTCGATATTTTGTTTTTAATATGATCCATGTCTTTTTCAAGTTTTTCTATTTTGTTTTTTAGTACTTCTTGTTCCTTTTTCAGTTCTTTGTTTTCCCTTTGAATATCTTTAGTCATCTTGCATACATCTTCAATATATTTCCATTTATAATTTAGTGAATCCTCGAGGTCGCCAAATTTTTTGACAAAGAAATCCAATACCTCTTTGATTGAAGGATCTTTCTTAACCATAATATCCCTTGTGTTTGTAGCTACTAGTGATTCTTCTTCCCCCTCCGAACTTTCGCTCATGTCTGAGCACTTGTTGCAAACCCATTTTTCACCAGTTTGTTTGCTTTCGTAGGCACTAAATTCCTCACTGGTAAGGCCACTACAGCTTTTATGGTAATATTTGCCACACTCTCCACTGCACATAATACAATATTGGGTCCTTGCAATAGCCTTATTGCAGGTGGGACAAATCCAAGTAGTTTTCTTGTTAGTTTTCTTTCTGCTTGATCCCATAACGTTATTGGACGTACCGTGCGAAAATTCTCTAACAAGCGAGACAATGGTAATATCACCGAACGAAATTCCAGCACAAAAAAACCAAATTCCTGCTTATTGTTATCAGAGATAAAATATTTATATTTAAAATTGTCCCATAGCTATTTAAATATAATGGTAAAATTGATTTTTGTTTTTGTCTTTTTACTACTGATTAAGTTAAGATTTCAATCAGTATAATAAACCAATAGATGCTATATACTTTTATACACTGGTTGATTAAAAACACACGAATTAACGACACCTATAACCCGGTAAATTTCGGTATTATATATAGAACCACAATAATACGTGTTAAACGAACCACGCGCTACCACTCAATTCCAACGAAACCAAATGCCGGCTTAATAAAGTTATTAAAAATTCAACCTAAAAAACTACTTAGTGGATTGGTTTCAAATTGTGGGCTATAACTAATTGTGGGATAAAGATGAACTAGTAAAATTGCTGTACTTATTTAAAATAGCTGAACAAAATGGCGGCTAAATAAAATGTTTGAAATCGTAAAAAAATCACCGTCTCACTTTTATAACATTTACATACCTTCACGATATCGAAAAAAAAAATTTTTTAGCGTCCCTAGATATATTTTATCAATATCGTCGGTCCGTCTGTCGGTTTGTCTGTAAGGTCGCGGAATAGTTTGAAAACTACTTAACAGATTGACTACAAATTTGAGTCCGACATTAAGGGTCAATGGGGATAAACTGGTAATATTCTAGTAAAAATCCAATGTGCCGAAATAAGATAGCGGCCTAGTGAAACATTAAAAAAATTATTACTAAAAAACTAATTATCCAATTTACCTCAAATTTTGCATAAAAATTGAGTGTTACATAGCAATAAACTAGTAATATTTTAGAATGACTCCAAAATAGCAAAACAAAATGGCGCACTATGGTATAGAAGGTCCTTCTTTTGGCCAAAAATAGTGTTTTACGTAGAAATAAAAAAATTACTTAAAAATTATATTAATATAGGTAAAAACTAAGAAAACAAACAAAAATATTCTGCCCCCCCCCCTCCCTCCCCCATCCCCCCACCACCACCCGAAACCTTTCAAAGCTAGTGTTTTACGTAGAAATGGAGGGGGGAGGCAAACTAGATGTAAACCAAGTAAACAAAACAAAAATATTTCGCCCCCCTCCCATTACCAATAAAAAAATGTCAATTGTATTTAAGCAAAAACTACATTTTATTAGAAAAGTAATATCTTAATAATTATAAAATAATAACTATGTACTAAGTATGAAGTTCGGAAGCTAACTCAAGAGTATTTAACTCTTCCAAATATAACAAATCTTCAAAATCTTCCAAGTTTAAGTCCTTGGAATTTTCAAGGTTTAGTACTTGAAAATCAACTGTTTCAACAGGTTTTAATAGTTCAATGACTCCTAAAGGTAATTTTTTTGATTTTAATTTTGATTTTCTACTATGTACACTAATATTTGATATTATAGGATCTGATGTGTCTAAAGCCCTACAGAAAACATCTTTTAAATTACTAATTCTGTCAGTTTTTCTTGCGTGATGCAACCTATCTTGCCTATAATATTTATTTCGCGATTCAGCTGCATCTTCTCCCAAGTATCCTAATGGCAGCAAGCAATTATCTAAAATTTGTTTTCCGTGGACAAGGACCTTGTGTATTGTGGCGGGCATAGGAAACCATGAATATAATTTTAGAAATAGAGCACCCGTTTCAAAACAATGGGTCTCAAATTTATTACCATCAATTGGAAGCTGACATGCCATAGCAATCAAAATCTTTCGAAACTTTATTATGAGCTCTACAGACACCCCGGTTATTTCAGCAAATGCATCTGGCTTCTCAAACGCACGCCTTGCCGTGTTTCCGTCGTTTGTTGATCCGTAGCTCTGTTTTGGCTTGTCAACATGTAGACCTAAATTTTCATAAAACTTTTTTTGAACTAATGCCTTTTTTTGAGCTACAAGTTGCTTGTTAGTTTCTCCTCGTACTTGCCAAACTTTTAGTTCGATTCTATATGCGATGTGCAAGATACATTCTAGGAATCTTATCCAGCAGTGTAAAGGGCTGATCCCATATTGAAGACTGTCTGGCTTGGGAATAAATTTAACTGATTTAAAATCAGAAATTTTAAGGAAATCAGCCGGTGTTGCCCCACAAATAGGGCACGCTTGTGATGACTTTGTATTTGTTAATGTAGCTAGTGTCTTTACGTCAATAAGAGTCATACATAAATGACACTTTACTTTCAATACAAAATTTTGAACGTTAAAGACAAACATGTCTAGATTTTGAATTTGCACATCTAAATTCTGTTTTTCTTTTAAAACATGGTCTTTAGTTTCTTTGACAAACTCAATTTTGATAGGTCTGCAGAACCGAACGGACTGTGGTGTAGGGTTATTCCATATCACGATATTGTCATTGCTAATTAACCTAAGAGGTATTAAGGTCGTTGCAAAAATGCTGGAATCATTTCCACAAAAGTTGGCAAAGTTTTGCTTGTAAAGGGATTGGCTGGAGCTGCCGTCAAAGCCGTAACTTAGAATCATGGTAGTGGTTATGCAGTTTTGTGAGGTACTGGTAAATAAATTAAAAAGTACATCCTACTGAAGTAAAACAATTCGGCTAATGGTATGGCTCAGCAAATCTTTAAGCGAAACTGAAGCTGTAGTTTCTGTTACATTAATAGTGAGTGGTCTGCATTCTTCTTTACTTTTTAATATTTTTTCGTATGCCGGAAATATATCGGAATTGCGTTCTTTGTTGCCCATTCGTATATTTAAGTACTGCTGTTTTGTAAAACCGTTGTCTAAAATAAATGCCAGAGCCTCTTGGGGACTGTACGAAACTGGTTTTTTTAATGACAACGTATTTATTATTTTTGTTGGTTTTGAAGGATCATCAGCAGCTTCTTTTAAAAGTAAACTAAGATCTCGTTTTCCCCTTTGTTTAGCAGCAACAGTGGCAGCCTTTATCATTAAGTTTGAATTCTGATCGTGTTGTCTGGATAAATTTAGAGCGTCTCTGCGTTGAGATCTCAAAGACTTTTCATTGAAGTTTAAGCTTGGACGACCTCTTAAGGTCTCGGTAAGTAAATTACCGCTTGTTTTGGGTAGTTTTTTAAAATAAGTGTAGTTGGTCAACCATGAACTAAACTTTTTTTTAAATTTGTTTTGATCTCTTCCAACTCTTTGCCATTTTGTAGATATATATGTGCTTAAATTGCGAAAATCTTGTTTAAAATTCTTATAATAAACTTTTTTATCTTCAAATGGTTGCATTTTTTCCAGAATAAACTTAGTCAAGGCAGTAATTTTTAAATTGTGATTTTTTTCAGACACCCAATTATTGAAAAGTTCTTTGTTTGGAAATCGATATCCATCTAAAAAAAAACAGGATTTGAAAATAAACAAAATCATAAACAATATTTGGTTAAAATCGGTTTAGCGCTTTTTGAGTTATCGTGTTCCAGACAGAAAGACGGATAGCTAGACAGACAACATGAAAAAATGTTGTAGTTAGGTCTTTTATAACCCAAATATCTCATTTTAAGTAAAAATATAAAAACTTTTTTTTGACGATCCCAGTACGAGTCCCAGTAGCCTTCCATACCTGTTGGTATCGATGGCCAAAAAAGTCTAAGTTATAGGCTAAAAACTGTCTTTATTTTAAAACAACCGGTTGTGTATAGTTGAAGATTTATATAAAAAAGAAATTTAGACCGGCTATGTCTAATACTCTTAAAATAAAATGCATCTAAAAGCTTTTAGAAGATAAATGGGCCAGAGGGGCAGGTGGGGGCAAAAATTTTTATATGTTCAAAAAAATAGATATCATGATGAAAGTGATTTCATGAAAGGTTTGCTTGAATCTGCTTGACATTTTTTTATAGCGCTCATTAAAATGTAATAAAATATTTTTTTACATATTTTTTGCCCTTATTTGGAAAAAAATCCATAAATAATAAAGTTACAATTTATAATACGTTTTTTTAAACTAAAGTAATACACATACCTTTACTTAAAATGCTCATTGTCAAAAACTTTTTAAATAATCAATCACTCTCGAAATAATCGTGTTCACATTTGACACAAAATATGTCTGGTTAGAAAACTTTTGCTTTACCTGTCAGGCAAAGCCAACTTTGCATTGGAATATCTCCTTGACTACTTTGAATTTGTTTGAAATGATGCTGGATATTTAAAAAGCAATCCTTTGCTAGCCAAAATTATCTTGTTGGGTATTTTTATAACTTCGAAAATATGCCTTTTTGGCCATTTAAAACACTGCTTAGACCAAAGTGTGGCGGCTTAATAAAATATTTAAAAAAACTACTTATTAGATTAACTTGAAGTTTTGTGCAAGCATTAAATGTGATATAGAAAAAAATGGTAAAGTAGAGACAAAAATTCAAGATGCAAAACGAAATGGCAGACAAATGAAATTTTTAAAAAATCAACGTTAAAAAATCTTATTCAATTGACCTTAAATTTTCTAGAAATATTATATATGATAAAGGGATAAACTGGTACGAATTCAACATGACGTAACAAAATGGCGGTATGTGTCAATGTAAAAACTAGGTATTGAATGTATTTTAAATTATGTTCAAAAATCAAGTGTTGCATAAGTAGAAACTAATAGAATATTAGTGGCAATCCAGTAAGATGGAACAAAATGGCGCCAAATAATTATTAATTGAACTAAACTGGGTCACACTTCACTATTCCTAATAAAAGGAAAGATTCATATCGAGAGAAGGTCCGGGTAAAAGATATTTACCGATTTTTTAAGCATCATTTAACACCTTCATTTATATAAAAGCATTTTTTTATATTAAAGCATTTTTGGCCAAGTACAAGTATTTCCTACTTAAATAAATTATCATCAAATTTATGCCTCGATAATTAAAATAATTTTTGAAATTTTTATCACGAACTCAGTCGTGAAAAATAACATAAAATATCGAAGATATTTATATATCCAAAATAATAGGTATAATAGGCAAAATAAATTAATAAACTAATCTTTATAGTTTATGCTGAAATAGTTCTTAAGAAAATAAAAATTTCTGTTACCCTAACTGTAAAGCCTTTTCACATCTATTTCAAATTAATTTATAAAATCTAGTGCAGTGAGGTAGAAAATTATTTAGGAAAAGTACGTGTATAAATATCACAATGTCATTTTATTAAATTGTATGTTCCAGTTTGTAGATATTTTTTAAGTACTTTACAGTGCCTACAATTTGGTGTATATCTTAAATAGATAGCTTATAAAATAAGCAAGCGGGAGTTCAGTGACGGACTTTATATATGTAATTTAATGAAACATCATTATAATGAAATGACAGATGAAAATATATAAGAATATTAATAATTCCAAGGGACCACGCACGTAATACACTGAAAACATGCTTGTTTGATTATTAATATTTTTCTAATTTGTGGTTTAGTTTTATAAAAAAAAATTGGGGGGTTCGTTGATTACTTTCGGAGCTATGGCAGTTCAGCACGAATAAAAGTATTACATTCATGAATTTGTAACTGTATCGTGACCAATATTTTAAAAATAGCTCCAAATATAATTATTTGTTATAAAAAACAAGTTAAGTTAATTTTAGGCTGACGTGAGAAATAATATATAAGATGGTCAAAGTTAAATAGCATTAAATTGTAATAAAAGATATTTATAAGATTTCACGTATTGAACTAACACCTCTGGAAGGCATAACTAAGTAAGGCTATAGGGAATGTCAATTTTAATTAATTACTTTATTTGTTAGATAACATTATACAGCGCGCCTCTCAAGATGGACTATACAATTACGTGTTTAAGTATAAAACTGAAGAAATAATAATAATTTAATTATATATCTGCCTAAAAATACAGATATAAAAAGAAGAAACTTAAACCACACGTATTTAAAGGCGGTGAAAAATTCAGGATGAGTTAAACTTCCATCAGTTGATACTAAACATAATGAACTATAGAAGTTGAATTCATATATTTTTATTAGGTCTTCTGGAGTTTCGACAACATTTTTATCTTATTTAAGATTATACTAGTACCTATATTTTTATGTTCTTATATCCTAATTCTTAAACTACTGATAAAATGCAAGATGAGGACAAATACGGAAAAAATATTATTTTTTTTACCTAAATTGCCTTAAACGTCTCAAGTTTCTCACAACGTATAAAAACCAATTTTCATCAAGAATATCTCCGTATGTCTATTGGCTTACGAGTTAACCGTCTGAATTTGTGTATAATCAATTAAGATGAATTTAAAATGACAAAAATTTAGTATTTTGCTTATTACGGATTTTTGGGTATACACACTATTAATTCTAAAGTTAGTGTTTTTTTTATGGAAACAGTTTGGCGTGTTAAGTTTTTAGATGCTTCCTGGGAACATAAAATTATATTTTCAGATATTTTAGTGATACAAATTCGTTAATTCTGACTTAAATAAGCATATAAAATTAATTTATTTACGAATTTTGGGCACCCAAAACAGATTTGAAATTTAACACGTCAAATTTTTCATTTAAATGAAAAATAGGTTGTACAATTTTTTTAACATTTCAATTCAGAAATTGGTAGGAGTTTAAAAAGAGAAGGCATAAAACTTCAGAATATCCTAAAAAATCAAGTATTATTATGTTATTTTATTAGAAAATTAGAATTGAGGCTAAAAGCTGGAGGTGACAAAAATTCAATAACTATTTTATCATTTTTGGATATACAGATTTTAAAATACTACCTATTTTCATTTCATTTTTAAAACCCATATAGTCAAGAATACTCAGCTTCACTATTTTACATTTACGTGTCGTCAAAACAGGAGTTTTTTCAAAATATGAAACAGAAATTTTTTATTTGAAATGTACCGATTAAAAGATCTAACCTATAATTCATAAAAGAAAATATAAACAATTTTTCGATATGTTAAGACACCCACCAACAAAACACAGTAACGTACTCATTTTTTCCAATCCGACTCTGTTCTGGGACTCAACGCTCGAACTTCGCAGCTCGAATGACGGATCTCAACTGAAGTGCTCTACATGCTGCCAACAATCTGCCGAATTTTGTCATCAAGCGGAAAATATTTGAAAGAGTGGCGCTACTAGTTTATTTCTACTATGGTAATACTATATCGCTTCTATATCATTTAAGCATTGACGTTTTCCTAGCAGTGTTAGACCTAGTGACAAAAATTAGGGGTCGAAGAAACTAATGTCACACATCTTTTAACCAAAATACCCTGGATATAATTTCTATGAATTATGCAGTATGCAGTATACCTGAGTCATGTTTATAAAATATGGAAGTTAATAACTAATAGGTGCCATGAACCTATAGTAAGACAGAGGCCAACGTTCAACTTGCAAAAGTTTTGCTTTAAAAGACAGCACATAAACCAACTAAAAATAAGGATAATTGAGGTTTGAAAGAGCAGTTTATCAACTTGCAGAATCAACGTATACGAGATTTTGTTCGCCTTAGTTTAGAATATATAGAGATTTAACAATATGGATTTACCAAATCAAATTTGCTCCTTCCCATATACAAAACACAAGACATGGCAGCGATTTCAAAATAGATTCGAAATCAATTTCCGAATGTTACAGGTAAGAGTAACTTACGGACTTATAAAACATGAAAATTCGTGGCACATGTATTAATACAAATGTAATGATGTAATTTAGGTTTTCATTAGTTTGTTTATAGTTAAATATTTCTTCTTTTTTAATAGCAATTAATATAAATCGTCCTGTATAATACTCCGAGAAAGTAACTAGTATTATTAGAAAAACTTTTGCCAAGTTTGAAACCAAAGAATGTTAATTTTTATTAGAAAAAGTATACAAATATAATATTAAAAAATGCATGCTATTTAACTTTTACTACCTTGTATTCAAACCAACATAAAACTAAATTTTAGGGGAATTGTATCAATTTAATATAATTAAAAATTTAATCATTTGTTTCAATTTTTTTTCAGAAAACTAAACTACTAGTTGGGTATTACAACATACAAAAGAATTACACACATTCACTAAAACCTTTTTTCAATATATTGCGCAGTGATGTAACAAATATTCCAACGGCCCGTGTCCTTTTGTGGGCCCCTTTAAATAAAACACCAGAAAATATTATTTTGACAAATACTTTACTGACATGTATTTCTCCTTTACAAAAAAAGGCTCTAAATAATCCTTAACTCCTTAAACGTCAAAAAAGTCATCTAGAACATAGAATAGTTCTCTTTTATTTAAAATATTATAAAAATTCAACATAAAATTCCTATATTATTATAAGTAACTCAGGCCCTATTAGTCAGTCACATAATTAGTACAGAACTACCACCTAACCGGCAAACTAAAAATATATAAACAAGAAAAGTAAAGCTACTATTCATTTGGATATTTACAAAAAACGAAATCCAAAATTTGTATAAAAGAAGGTTATTCAGTCGTAACTTTCCTAGCTGTAGAACAAAGTTGTCAGACAATTTTGATTTATAAATGTTTTTCTGGGTTTCTTATCCTTTTCTCGGATGAGAGCTCATCCAAAATTTTTTTAGTTTCCGAGCTCTCTTATCGCCAAATTCTATCTTGATTGCTTAGTCTTCAGACAGTGTGATACTTCATCTTAACCTCCTTAAATTATTTCTCATTTGGGTTACTTTAGATATGGCACATTCCTGCTTGTGCAATATCGCAGTTCTTACTTAGAAGTAATTTCACCATTTGTAGCGGAGGTTAAAACTATTTTTGAAAGGGACTGAATTATTTCAAAATAATTTAATTTTAAGGAAAATAATGTATGATGCCCAGATGACTATCAAGTTCGAAAAAGTTTTTTGAGTTAGTTTTTTATTGTTAAGTATTTTTATTAGAAGGTCCTATCTAGCAATATTATGACAAAGAAGATATAGGACCTTCTCAGAAATGTCTGCAGGCTCAGGGTTTCCTTTTACAGAATCGTTTAAAGTTATATTAAAGTTTTGCATGGGACAGTCGACATATTGAGGTAGAGGTTCCTTTTTTAAAAAAATCTAGATTATACTTCATTATAAAATCCACTCATATTAGCAGAGTCATTATAATTTTGTCCGACTGATACTTAAATTATTGCTTTCAAAAAAATTTAGTATTTCGTTTTCAAGCGATTCAGCTCTTTGCCCATCTGCAAATCACAGATGCAAGTGCAGTGTGTTGTTGCTAGTAGCTCTAAATAAAATCTAGACCAGATGGTTCGACTATATTAGATTTTCATGATAATTAATGCCCTTTTTTCTGACTTTGTTCGTTCACAAATTAATATTCTATTATTTTGGAAGGTCTTGGATTTATTTACGCCTCCGGTTCTTGGAATAACATAAAAAGGGAAATTAACTTTAAAATATTATATTTGTATGTTGTCATTAATAAATGGACAGGCACCTTATCTATCTTTGTATCTTGAAAACGACAATCCTAGTGTCAACAAAACATGACCAGCTGCAGAATCACCGGATAATTTGACAATAAAACCCGCATGAAACTCGGACCAAACACTAATCTTAAACTTTATGACACAGACTTAATGAAGCAGTTGTAAATACAGTGAGCTGGTCTAAAACTCGCTTATGTCTGTAGTTTGGATTGCCTCTTTTCACACAGACATTATACATAAACTTTAACTTTACATCAGCCATTTGCAACTTTGAGCGAAATGTGCTAGATGAAATAAGTTTCGGATATTAAGCGAAAATGCTCATAGTCATTATAAATAGCATTAAACTTTCTTAAAAGCGTCCCTTTGTTCCCTGTCATTGCAGGTAATAACAAATAAATAAATGTGTCGATAACCGTTTTGCATTTTTATGTTGTATAATTTTAATAACGTTCAAAATTTGTTCTTAATTAGTACTTTTAAAAATTAATCTCTCAATATATCTTAATAAAATGTTCAACTTTGATTGATTATTCATGTTTGAGCCTTATCATATTTGCATATATATATATATATATATATATATATATATATATATATATATATATATAAATATTTAATATTTCATTCATTAAAATTGTTTCTGGCGTCTGGCCTCAAGGTGAATACAAGCATAACTAGACGTATATACACATATGGCTGTTAAACACTCTCCTATACATACACAGTCGCCTAAAAATGTAGCCAGTGGGAAAGAGAGAAAGAGAATTTTTATCAAATACATTGGCCCTATGTACTTTATTTTCTGGTTTAGTTTTAAATATAACGCTATTAATTCCGGTGTATTTGCAATCAAAAAAAGAAGATCTATTTAATTTACTTATTATTTCAAAAAAATGGTTACTAGATGTACCCATGCACATGTTAAAAACTCAGCTTTATGTGTTTCATAGAAGTCATCTTATTTGTAAGGAACATAGTGACACTCGCTTTAGTCAAGTTTATTTAGAATTGTTAGTTAGTTAGCATATTTCACTCATGTTTACCGCCTTAAATGTGAAATATCTAGAAATCCAGAAACTGATTATTGGATAATTATTTTTGAAAGCCGCGGACGAAATAATCACCTTAAAATCTCTTTTAGGTGAAGAGATATTGTAAAAAAAGTTAAATCACATTTTTCCGCCCTAAGGGTAGAATTTCAAAACACCCCCAAGGACTTTGAGATAATTATTTTTTAAAACTATTTACAACAGAACCGCCCTAAAATCTTATTTAGTTGAAGAGATGTTGACGAAGTAATTACACAATTCACCACTTTTCACCTAAAGGTGGAAGTTCAAAAAAATCTAGATATTAGTTATAAAAGTCATTAATGAAAGGATTGTTTTAAAAATTCATTTAGTTAAGGAGATATTGATAAAAATTGAGAAACAAAATTCACCCCTTTTCACTTTTTTAGGAGTAAAATTTCAAAACTAATTCTTAGGTAAATATTTTTAAAAGCCATTGGCACAAGAATTATTTTAAACATTCGTTTGGTTGAAGAGATAGTATAGTAAAAAGAGAAACCTAATTCACACCCCATTTTTCTCCCTTAAGGATAGAATTTTAAAAAATCTAGAAATTTGTTCGTTTAGTTGGATATATTGTGAAAAAAAAAACAGAAAAACACAATTTATCCTTTTTCACTTGTTTAGGGTGGAGTTTCAAAAATTCCAGCAACTCATTTTTAGATAAATAGTTTTTAAAAGCCAATGAGGAAAAAATTGTTTTTAAATTCATTTAGTTGGAGAGATATACCCCTTTCGTCCCTTTAAGTGTGTTTCGAAAAATCGAAATCCATTTTTAATTAATTATTTTTGAAAGCCATTGAGAAAAAAAGGTAAAATGAAAAACACAATTTCACGCCTTTAAGGATAAAATATCAAACCATCCAGAGATTAATTTTTAAATAATTATATTTAAAAACCATTGATGAATGAATTGTTTTAACAGTTCTTTTAATTAAAAAGATATTGCAAAAATGGTAATAACACATTTCCAATGATATATGATCCTATTTACTTTTCGGACCTCTATTGCCTTTATTTTTCATGTATTCACAACGTACACAGCGATTTTACTGCGATAGAACTGCTGCACAATATTTTAAAAAATTATTTCTTTCTTATTATTTCATATGTTATAGTAAAAACCCGAAATCAATTCAAACCCGAATTTCCTAAAGGTTGGGGTTATTTTGACTTTGGTGTTTTAGTTTTCACTAGTTAATTCGAGTTTTAATTGATTTCGGGTTTTTACAGTAAGGCATACATAACATATTTGACAATAAAACTGCTTATTATACAGGGCGTTAAGAAAGTTTCGTCTTAACGCAATAAAAACATTTTTAAAATTAATCATTTTTATTTATAAATAAATATGCACCTACTTTTATATTTCTATTCTGAAAAACTTAAGATATTTCATACTGAGTGGTACAAATCTAAAGGGTTAATAGGGGTAAATTTTTATTTAGTTTTACCAGGCTTCATAACATTTCTTTGTAATATTTTTTTATATTAAAAATAACTGATATTATATAGGTAGTGCTCATTTCTTACCTGTGATATTACAGACTTGTTATATTCGGGCATAATAAGAACTGAAACGTAAGTAAAATCTGCAGTAAAAAAAATAGAAAAAATTATGCGAAAAAAGAAGATACTAAGATTAAAAACAACATTGAACAATACATTTTGTTTTCAATTAGTTTCTCTTCTAGTGATGTATTTTTATTTGATAAATTAAACAATTAAATGCATACTTAGTTCAAAGTAAGTATATTTAAATATCGTCAACATATAAGGAAAAATGTAAGAAATCAAATATCCATTTAATATTTTTT
>JAUTXW010001124.1:0-28025 GCA_030620095.1 Kuschelorhynchus macadamiae | reverse complement strand
GCAATGATTCAGAAGCCTATTCGACGATTCCGCTGTCAGTCAATACCAGCGATTTCAGTTCAAATGTAAATGTTATTAGTTTAAAGAGAAGGAAATCGAGGTTTACTGTTCACATGTTTTAACATTTTAGAAACCATACATTTTAAAAAGAGAACAGATGTACCAAAGAACTATACGTGTTGTAAAAACGTATCTCTACTTACTTTCTTAAAAAAAAAATACAGCTATTACATTTTTACACATTATATGACGGTTTCAAACTATATTTTAATACAATATTTTTTCCAAAAAGGTATATTTTCATGAGCATTTTATGTTATTGACCTATTCAGTCATAATCTGACCAAAAAAAAAACATATTTTTAATACAATTTTGACTTATTTATTTAAAAACTTTTATATAATTCCATTCGTAGGCCGGATAAGGAAAAACCACTTCATTACACATTGTAATTTCTTGATAAATTTGATTTTTCTACAGTTTTGAAATAGATTCAGCCAAATACTACTTTAGTCATTGTATTTACTCTATTTTGTGATAAACTGCTAAATGGAACGTTAATTTATCCGCAGTGTTGGAAGTTTTGTAAATATTAATTACTAACAAGTCTGATACTTTTGCTCACTTATGTAAATACAGCAAAAACTGTTTTTTGTTTATTTTGATATTATTTATTTGTATTGTTGTGTTATTTTCACATATCCAAAAAATTGTTAATTTGTCTAGGTATATCACTTTTATGGCATTGGTTTAAATCATATAAAAATACCTAACTAGACATGTGATGATCTAAATTCGCATACAGCAGCTCCACGATTTAACTTTTCGTAACCTCTAATTTAAGAGATGAATTAACAATTTTAAACTATATTTAAAAGATATGGCTGTTTAGAAATAATAATTTCATTAATGTTGTACTTATATGCACACAATCACTAGAACTAAATGGAACTGAGCATGCGTGTGTAATAAGCTTACCCAATATACATGTATTTGTAAACCAGGTCTTCCGATGTAAAAATATCCATCGCACCCAAGAAATTATCCTTTTCCAATAATTAAAAGTATATCCCATTTACAAGTTGTTATTTTTTGTAAATGAGAAAATTCATCCATATTCATAAAATAAGGCCGGTTGTTACTTCTTTTAATGTATCTAAAAGATATATACCGAGCGACATCGGAATTAGTTATCTGCTAATTTTCTTTGTAACATCGATTTGAAATTGGTGAGCGTTTAATGGTTGACTTCGAATGAATATTTCGATTATTCGCACAATTGTCTGTCACATCAAGTTTGAGTTTGACCGGAAACTCTAAAACCTTTGCTTTTTTAAAAGAATGCACTGTATATTGACCATTGAAAATGTCATATCGATCATATCCGTTTCAGCATAAAACGCATGTAGAAAAAAATTTAATACGGTATTTTAGCCTTATGTGTGTAGGTACTATGTATCATTAATATAAAATTATTTCTTCTGGTTTAATCGGAAGTACCACAAAAAATTGACTTTAAATTCGCATATTTTTTGTTTGTGCTTTGCTGTTTAAACTTCAAGTTTTTGAGATATCGATTAGGCAGTTGCATAAAATCCGAAAATATGCATAGAATTCAGCAGAGTGCCTATAAAGCATCCCATTAATATCATTGAGGAAATTTAGGTATGAAGTAATTTTTTTGTAGCACTTTCGCATAACGAAAAAGTTCATCTAAGTCGACAATAATGCTTCCAAATTTCAAATAGATATGTTACTTGAAAAGGAAATTACATGTTAACAACGTGTAAGAAAGTGTCCCTCAGTCGCCATTTGTGTTAGAAATGAATTTGGTTTTTGGTATGAAAAATTAATTTTGTATCGGAAAACAATTGAATATCACTTGTGGTAGAGTTGTGAAAGGTACCTTCTGTACTAAAGCATTTTTTAAATATTCAATATAGTACGCTTCAAAATGGTATCCATAAATCTTTATTGGTAATATATTTTCTAATAATTTCCCAAAAAAGAAGATAAACAAATGTACTCACATTTAAAATGGTTATGAAAAAGTTATTATTCTTAGCATCTGTAATGCTCTCAAACACCAAATCCCAACAACTTGTGTTACAAAAATAGTGGAGAAATGTGTTCAAAAATGACGGGGATCAGAGTTAATATATCCAAACTATCACGTGGGAAAAAAAGTGGCCCAATCAAGTAGCCAAGGAAATAAAGGAATAAAGGAAGTGGAGATTAAAGAGATAATACGAAAACCACTGCACGGAGAATTATGCGTTCATTTTATTTTGAGAAATATATACCTTGAATAAAATATTGAAAGAGATGCAAAAAGACGAAAACATTCCCCGTCTATGAGCAAAACGACACTGTGGACAGTTCTAAAGAGAGTGAACTTTGGTTAGGAAAGTTGAGGGGAGGCCGAAGCCTTGTGGGTAGGTCAAATTTGTTTGAAAATTGCTAATTCCAAGAAACTACCTAACCTCTGGCGTCTCCTTGAACTTGCCAGACCTATTCACATAGGTTTGGATATACTTATAAGAAGACCCCTTAACTTAGCCCTTACTTAGTTACCTATAATATTCAGATTCATAACTCAAAAGTGACTGAGGGACGCTATAAATTTGATGTACAAAATGATTTTTGAGTGTTAAACATAGAGCTAAGGGCTATAAACATTAAGTACAAATAAATGTTGGTTCACTATACTTTTTTCAAATTTTAACAATAATTAATGGTAAGAATTGGGTAAAAAGTTGACACAAATTATTAAATAATACAGAATGTTATTTTATATAAATTTTGATTACTTGACTGTTTTAAATCATATTCCTTTGGCTGCTGATATATCATTTCTTCAAACAAATTTCAAATTTGGAATTAAAATTTACTGACCTTGGTTTTGGTTTCCTAGACAAAGAAAATTATATTCTCTGATTTATATGTTAAAAGGATTTTTACATGAAACTGGCAGACAATGTATGATTACGAGTTATCTCCAATTATATAGCCGAAAATATAGCTTTTGGCCTATAATTGCCACTTGTAAACTCAATCTTCATACGTCGTCGTATGCGTATTAAAAGAACTGTAGGACGCCCATTGTCTTTATTGTTGATTACTACACGATGTTTCGACTAATATGTATGTGTAGCTCTTAGGCGTTATCAGACGTAAACTAAAAGCTAACTTTAAGACTGCGTGCTAAAATATTAGTTGTATGCAGTGATGCGTGAAAATGGATAAGCACGAATCATGTTATCATGAACATTTTGTTCCTAGTACTACAGTGCCTTTGTCCTCTTTCGTTAGACTAACATGCATAGAGAACGCAAAAAGAAGCATTTACTTATAATATGAATTGCAGCAAACCATCATTGAAATACCTCTTTGTTGACAGTTACTGGGTTTCACTGACTTTCTTAAGCTCCACTAATCAGTGGGCCAGGCTTCACGAAGCGATGCACACAACTAGCATATAAGCACATACTCTTAAGGTTAGTTTTTAGCTTGCACTTGACAAACACTAGAGATACACGCTTCGAGACGTTGTGTACTATTAAACAATGGAAATGCGACAAGTTTGTTTCATCGCAATACTTCAACACATAAAATGGGATTTATTTTGTTATAGTTTCGGAGTAAATAAAATTCTTACATTCTGCGGTTTTATACAAACAACATAATTTCTTAGTATCTCAACCAGATACGAAATATGTAGTATTCTACCTTGAAAATTAGTGATTGCTTTATAAAAAAAAAACTGTTGTTTCTCGAAAAAGTTATTCCAAATGTTATCACAGGCTATGGACAAAGCTTTTCAACAAAAAAAATGTTTTCTTATGCAAAAATAATCAAACTTTGCTATATTATTTCATATTCATTTCTTCAAAAATATGGTTTTACATTTTTTTCTTCATTAATAAATGAGATCTTAGAACGAAAACGTGTTTTAGGTTTATTCAGATATTCGTTTAAAGTACTCATTGTTTTAAAAAATGTTTTTTTAATACCTATTTGCAATAAAACAGGCAATTATATGTCTAAATAAAGCTTACGTGTTTGTTTGCCCTTATTACTTATCAAACGACTTGAAAAAGAAAGTTACATTCTAAGTTATCAACATTATTACACATTAAATTAAAAATGACAAAAATTTCTTTAACAAATGCGGGAGACATTATCTCTTACTTGTAACAGAATATATAATTCAACTGTAGGTATGTAAGTTTTGGAACGCGATGGACGATATTACAGATAAGTCCAACCAAAGCCAAATTGTCTTCCGTATAGTTATAATTTTTTTATTGTATTTCTAAACAAACAGACGCTTCTGATAACACCAAACCACATTGTTGGGCAATTAAACTGCGATACATACGGTAAATGTGGTTAATTTATTTGTATCTGATAGACTGTCCATTCGAAGTATGATCAGTCTTTAGCCCATCTGAATAATTTTAGGATATGCCTTCAATTTAAAAACGGAACAAGTGATGCTTAAAAATATCTTGAAGAGTTATTTAACCTACTGATGTATGAAATGGCCGAGATGTTTTGCATGGAGGAAGAAAACTTTGGAATGTGAGAAACGATGCTGCTATTTCAAGCAAATTGCTATATTGCTCCTGTAAATTCTAGTCAGACCTAGAACATAACGTATAATATGCGAAGAAGTGTCAACGTTAAGAGCGTCCAACGTCCTTTCTAGGACCACCGGGTAGATTGACCAAAAAGATTAATGTATATCAACTTAATTTTGTTCCTGAATCTTGGGATAGGGGTAACTACTATATTAACTTTCCACCCTTATTGGAGCTTTTGGACCTTGCGGAATACCTACCAAAAATTGACTAATCAGTTTTAATGGGATACGAAAGCCATTTCGGTTGTGCCATTTCAACAATTTAAAGTATGGCAAAATGTTAATTTTTTTGGCGTTTGTCTTTTGGGTTTAGTTCGTGCATAGGCTGAAATGGTCGCAAAAAAAAATAAAAACCGTTTAAAGCATAGTGAGCACATGTAAATTCCTAACCATATTACTAAAATCAGTCATACCTAACGCAAATTCTTATACAAGAGGTAATTAGAGAAGACAATTATCTAAACGCAAAGTTAATTAAAAATGATCTTAAGATTAATAAGACATAAGAACTTACATGCGAATATTTGACGATAACCGGGGAATCATCGTCGCAAGAAAAAAGACGTCTACAAATAATATATAAAGGATTTAATGCTCAGTAAAAATATACATTAAACACGAGACAGGAACAAGTAATCAAAAAGATTATGTTTTTCTATGTCAACTTATTTTTTTCGAAAATGTTTGCGATTCCAATATTTCCCCTATACAGTGTGTTACAAATTCGATGGAATAGCAATGACATTTCAAAAACCGTTCTCTTGATACGAGGTTGGTTAAATTAAGGCAAAGTTCCGTAATTTAAATTCGAATAATATGTCATTGATAAAGCTGGAAAATTCCTACTACTTCCAAAGATATCTGTGAAAAAAACGATAATAGTAGTTTCCCTTTTTATTTTTGTTCAGGCGGCATTTGCAGAGATATTATATTAGAAAATAAATTTTACATCTTTATAGCCACTTTTCCTTCTCTACAAGATGATATGTGCTCAGATTTAAAAGCCGACGTTTTGTCTTCGAATTCTCATCATCAACTTGCAATATCTTTCCAAATGCAGCCTGAAATAAATAAATAGGAAAATGACGATTTTAGTTTTTTTTTGCGGATATCTTCGGAAGTAGTAGGAATTTTCCAATTTTGTCAACGACATATTATTCGACATTAAATTGCACAACTTTACCCTAATTTGACCCAATTTCGTATCTCTTACGATTTATGAGATGGTAATGCCATCCCATCGAATTTGTAACACCCTGTAGAGCCTATATACTGTAGGTTTTACATGAGGAAGTAAAAATCGTATGTGATTACACAGGGTTAATGAACCAAATAAATTTCGTTTCAAAAAAATTTCAGTGTTTCAAAGAAGGTGGTTAAGTTTAACAAGTCTGGGGCGAAAGATAATATCTCAGAAAGAAGACAATAAAATGAGAATAGGAATTAAAAAGTTATAAATCAATTCTGATAAATATTTGCTTAAAAATGGATGGAATATTTTTCAAGCGGAATAGGAAAACCGCTATTTTTACATATTTAAATTCTTTCTTTTATTCATATTCAGAATCGATATCTGGAGAAACTCGACAACAAATCATAGCTGATAGGAAAATAATATATTTCTATATATATATATATATATATATATATATATATATATATATATATATACATATATATATAGAAACTCATTTGGTTCGACAAATTATTGATGACAGTAATATTAACCAGTAGTCACCTCAAAGATACTCATATAAAACTAAATTTTAAAGGTTTTAATATTTCTTTATGTATCGACTCACAAGTCTTTGAAACGACGTAATTCATTTTTTTTTATTATTAAACCTGTTATTAATTTCTAACATGTATTTTCGAAGTATAAAAGAATAAATTTTAAATTATTATAACGAAAATTTGTAGAAAATAGTGACCAACGATTAACTGCATAAGTATAACAGCATAAAAATACTATAATATCTTTAACTCTAATACTTGCAATATGTGTTTGCCAATTATTAACCGTAATTGACAAAAATAATTAAGAATTGTGCTAAAAATAAAAATATGTATGTGAAATCAAAATTATATATTAGTTACAATAAAAATATCTATTAGGTATATAATAATATATTAATGTATATACATATTGATTTCTATAAAAAACATAAATGTTGGTGTTTATTTTTGTGGGGACCCTTACTTATTTTGTTAGAATATTTCTTAATTGTAAGAGGTATTTATGTGGACCATCCGTGAGACTATTTTTTATCTGTCGGTCAAAAAATCTCTGCCGAAAACAAATTGTATATGTTTGAACGAGTATTTCTGATTTTTTATTGTAAGAACTATTTGACCATATAAAACTATTACCTGACGAAATGGTTATACGAAGAGGCAATTAATGTGATTAATTAATTGTTTTTGATTTATTACATCTATACATACATGCATTACTTGTAGTATAAGTAATCCTCAGCAGTAAGAAGAATAAAAGTTATGTTACAAACTATTTTTTACCTGAGCCTCCCCTAAATATTAATACACTAAATAAGAAAAAACTTTAATGTAACTCCACTATTGACTTGACGTTTACCCCTGCAATTCACAAGAGGCTCAATCTCAAACCAATTTATACTTCTTTTATTATAACTACTCTTTTTACATAAACCAGAAAAAAGTCTTAACAAGGCTAACCACAACGCAGTCCAATATTTAAAACACATCTGAATACAAATTTATAGGTTTCTAAAGAAAAAAAAATCGCCCGCCAGAGATGGAACACATGACCTTTGCAATGCTAATCTAGTATTCTATCACTGAGTTAGCACACCTCATACCAAAAACATAAAGAACTTTGTTTATATTCCAGTCACGAATTAGTTTGGGATTTAGCCGCTTTTTCCGCAATTCACTCAAACCTGTATAAATCATAAAAAATAAGTAACGTTTCAAAAGGTTATATTTTTCTAGGTCAAGTATACACAAAATTATAAACAGAACCAATTTCTAGTTATGCCCATGTGTTACGACGGTATTGTTTTACTGTGGGTGTATTATGGTTAGACTTACTTTTTTTTTCATATTGTGAGTAGAAACATACTTTTTGTTATAAAGTCCATAAACATTAAGAAAAAATATTTATACATACATATACATAACTTGCTATATTTATTTCAATGTAAACATTATTTTATTTTTTAGAGTTTATTTTGCGTTACGACTTAGGTTTACTTGAAATTAATATAGTAAAAGGGTAATATAGTGTTGTGAAAAAATATCTCTCTATGTGTGTTAATATACTTAAATATAAAAAATGTACCTTTAGCGGTAGATACATTATTATGTGTGTACATAGTATTTTAAGGATGATTGTTAATTTATTTGGTACGACTTTTTAGATTTATCGTTTAATTTTAGGCAAATAAATCATTCACCAAAATCGTATTTATTTAGTACATAAGACATTCTTATCATATTTCAATTAAATCTAGGCTTAAGAATAAAATAACAAATAAGTATTGAAAAAAGTATGTAACTCCTTTGAATCTAACCACTAGTCAAAGTCTGCTTGGTGGGGTTCTAAAAATTGATTTTTTGTTTCAGAGGTGTTTAATTATAATCTAAAAAATTGATAAAACGAACATGACTAAAATTTAAAAATGTTTTGCATATTTTTTTCATTGCTACACTTAGAAAGTAAAATGTAATTTTCGATTAAAACGAAATTAATCAAAGACACATTTTACTTAATAAAATCTAAGATCGAGGAAAGTAGTTGAATGTACTTAAGCTCAAAAAAAATGTCCAAAAAGTCGAAACTTTTTACTATTAATGTTGCTGTAGCATGGGCTTCAAGAAAATCGTACTCGAACACTGCCGTTTTACTTTATACATTTCTAAAATGTCATAGTATCGTATTAACATATATTATAAATGGTTTTGTAGTCTATTTTGTAACAAGAAATAGATGGTAGAAGCTACAAAACGAAAGATTTATCATATTGACATAAATATTTTAATATGAATTCACCTTATTGTATAGTATGGCTAATTAATAAATCGTGGTTCTTGGGATTAGACCGGGTATTAGCCTTCCGGTCTCGTGAAGTAAAGATTCCTCAAGATACCTCGTGCAATCGAAGGCGAAACGTCGGAAAGTGATCCCAGAACCAGGATTTCTTAATTGACCAAAGCCGAGAACCTTACCGTTCTATATGATATAGCTGTTTATTAGATTTATAATTTTACACATAAATGTTTTCTTTTAAGAAGATGAAGACAAAAATATGTGAATTCTACCTTTTTATCTACAAAAAAAAATTGAATATCTATATTTGTATGATAAATCTCTATAATACTCATGTCACCGCATTATCATACAGCTCGATGTTAGTGTTATTAAACAATATTTTCGTGAAATAACTTCTTAACTTTGATATTATAACTATAAATGTATTAAAGAAACTTGATGTTGAATAAACTTTCCAACATATAGAAATATTTTATTGAATTTTACATTGTTTATTTTATTTAGGTTAATAAAAGTAATATAAAATTAATAGTTTTATTAATTCAGTTATCAGTTAATATTCCCACATACATAAATGATTTACTATTATTTTGTTTTTTGCAGCGTCAAAATTGATATCATTTCATCATGCTATTTTTAATTCAAGAATCCTAAAAATTTAGCTATTTACTGTGCATAGAATGAAAAATGAAAACTTTAAAAAAAGTACTGTTCATAGAGAATCTTTATAGTTGACGTACGACTGTCAACTTCATATTTAGGGATGTTGCACACTACCTAAAAAAATGTTTGCTATTTTTATGCTCTCTGAATTCCCTGAAATAATTTGATTTTTTTCAATATTAGCCTCTTATTTGATGAAAATAAAATCAAAATTGGTATGGCATTAAAACACTATAAGTAAAAAAGCAATACTACTTATTCTTATGAAATACATAATTATTGCTGTCTACTTTTCGAATGTCAAAATGATCAGTTTGAAAGTTTTTTTAACGCGACGAAAAATGGTTGCAAAACTAAATTTAAAAGAAAAAAAAGAGTTAGTATTTATTATTGGAGAAAATTATAAATCATTTCGGGAGGCTGCAATAATTTTTAATGAAAGGCATCCTGGGTTGTTTCAGGTGGGATTTTCGGGGACATATCTACGGCCCTGGAAAAACCTCGTAAAACCTATGACAATTAAACGCCCGGAACAATATGTCTCTCAATTGGTATATTAAAACAGTAAAACACAAAGAAATCCAAGAACTTTTTTAAATTCAATAATTTATAACTAAAATGCACAACAAGAAAGGGAATATATTATTTATTGGGTGTGCCTTTCATCTCTTTCGGTACATTTACACGTTTTCTTTGAAAAATACCTCAAGACATTATCCAACATCTGCTGTAGGATAAAGGCCACTGCTCTTCGAATTTCATTCTCTAACACATCGAGGTTCTCAAATGGTCTACTGGCATAAACCTTTTGTTTTAAAAATCCCCAGAGGAAAAAATCGAGAGGCGTCAAATCGGACGACCTCGGCGGGATAATTCGAAAACCTTCCTGCCACTGAATTTTCTTTCCAAATACTCTCTAACATTTTGGGTGCTAAGGATAGCAGCCACACTGTTGGAACCACATCTCATTTCCCACTTCCACTGGTATTTCTTTCCAAAAATCGCTTATTTTATTTTCTAGAAATTATTAAGTATCTCTGAAAAGTTAAATGTTCTCTGAAGAAAAAAGGACCCACAACTTGGTTATTAAATATTCCACACCATACATTCGTTTTCCTTGAATATTGATTAGCTTTTACATTCGATTGTAAAGTGCGTATTTCTATCCGCGCACAATCGGCAATTGTGTGGAGACTACACCATTAGTACTAAAAGTCGGTTCATCAGCGAACTGTATTTTCTTTGGAAATCATCTATTATTCTCAATTTTCTCTTGGATCCAGAATGAATAAACTAACCTCACATCATAATCCCTCTCCAACATTTCATTAATAAATTTTGGCTTGTAAGCATGAAATTTGGCTTCCTTCAAAACTTTACCTTTGGTGCTTTTTCCGTATTCCTTGCAGCGGTTCTTAGCGATTTTGTAGGAGTTTCGATAAATGTTTGTAGCACCTCAATATCTGCATCTTTATTTCTGACCAACTGTTGGTGAGCTTTTTTATAATTCCAGTCTAGTAAACCACTTTTCTTAAAATGATTGTAAATTCTTGAGGCCGTACAATGAACAATTTTTCCAGGATGCGTTTCATTAAAAATTATTGCAGCCTCCCGAAATTATTTACAATTTTCTCCAATAATAAGTACTAACTCCGCTTCTTTTTTTAAATTTAATTTTGCAGCCATTTTTCGTCGCGTTAAAAAACTTTCAAACTTTGATCATTTTGACATTCGAAAAGTAGACACCTATAATTATGTATTTTGTTTTTCCAAAGCCAGATACCCTGTTTCATAAGAATATGTAGTATTGCATTATTTACTTATAGTGCTTTAATGTTATACCAATTTTGATTTTATTTTCATCAAATAAGAGGGCTAATATTGAAAAAAAAATCAAATTTTTTCAGGGAGTTCAGAGAGCATAGGAATAGCAAAAATGGAAAACCATATAGTTTTGTTTTTTCTAGGTAGTGTGCAACAACCTTAAATATGAATTTGACAATCGTACGGCAACTATAAAAAGTCTCTTATCAACAGTACTTTTTTTTAAGTTTTTATTTTTCATTATATGCACGTTTAGTAAATAGCTCGAAATTGAATACATTTTTTTTAATTCCAGCAGCGTATCACCTAATTTAAAAAAAAACTATAAAAAATCAAAATTTAAGATTTTCTTACAAAATTCCATATTTGGGCATGTATTCTAATTCTAAGCAACTTTTCGTAATACAATTTTCTCTATTTTGAGAAATCATGCCATTTCACTCTTGAGAATTTTTCATATTTTTGTTCGTCCCTTGTATACTGATGAATATTTTGGAAATACGTTTATTCCCCCTGTAGTTTCTTTAAGTGCACCAATTGTTATCAAGAATAAAATTCTAAGAAATGAGAAATGAAAAATTTTTCCATTTGTTGCATACTTCACTGGACACACTGTATACGCGTATTAAATAAGGAGAAATTGTGCTCAAAACTGGGTTACGCCTTAAGTTATGCTTAAAGTGGTAAATATGTTCTAAAGGTCCTTATATATGATCAATTCTGAGCATGTATCAAATATTTTTGAGAATATTCGCTGTAGCAATAATAAACAAAAACGGTAACAGGACTGATCCCTGGAGAACTACTGAGCTCACTGGTCTAGGAGATGTAATCACGCCCTTGATATATAGAACATAATGAAGCATGGCTCGTGGTACTGAAAGCCTTAGAGAAGCCAAGTCAAAATCAAACGGATGATGCGCTTTTTCTTTGTGTATAATACGCCTAAGCTGCTAACGATCTAGTATTTCTCTTCTCTGTTATCATATATATATGAAGAGTATATTTTTAAAATTTGAAACGCAATAAATTAATATTACGCTTTAAAATAATTTTCTGCTGAAACGCACAATCGTTAAGATATATACCCGTAACTTCCCTCGGTATATATTATAAAAAATATTTATATAGTCTTAGTAATGCATATATATATATATATATATATATATATATATATATATATATATATATATATATATATAAGCGAAATACTTGGACCTGTATTTTATGAGAGTACTTTGACAGGAAGGAGATATGTTGACCTGATAATTTCTGGGGCGTTAGAAGAATATTTGGACGGCGTCAATTTGGCTACACGACAACTAATTTACTTCCAGCAAGATAGGGCCCCACCTCATCAGTTTGGTGATGTAAGAATGATGTTGCAGAGATTATTTGGAGACAAATGGATTGCCACAAATGGTCCAGTTCGCTGGCCACCTAGATCCCCAGACATAACTCCTCTTGATTTCTATTTTTGGGGTTACGTGAAAAATGAAGTTTATAAGAAGAAATATGCAAATTTGGAAGAACTGAAAATTGAAATAAGGAGAATAATGGCGTCTATTGATGGAAGGACAATTTTAAAGGCGACGAGGCATGTGCTAAAATGTGACCGAAAATGCATAGAACAAGATGGTGATGTGTTTGCTCATTTACTGTGACAGTTAAATCTAACCAATTAAGTAATATTGTTTTTATTTGGAATTTCATGGCCAACTTGACTGTGAGTAAAAATATCGTTATAACTTTGTTGTTATTAGGTTTAGGCGATTAGTGCATATGAACTTTTTTATTCTTAGGACGATTTGCTGTTATGTCGAAAAATATACAGGGTGTTCCATTGAAAAAATATACATTTTTTGGAATAACTCGAAGACGCGATGTTCAATTGTTTTTCTGATTTCACTATCTTAATCAGCAGAAAAAATGCTACTAGTTTGCTAATTTAACCGACCTCATATCTCCAGTAATAAGGAAGTTAGCAATGGTGCCGACTTAATCGGAGGCACCCTATATATATATATATATATATATATATATATATATATATATATATATATATATATATATATACATATATATATATATATATATATATATATATATATATATATATATATATATATATATATATATATATATATATATATATATATATATATATATATATATATATATATATATATATATATATATATATATATATATATATATATATATATATATATATATATAGGGTACTTAGTCTCGAAAAACTGAGGTGACGTTTTACATTAAATTTACTTAGGGGCGGTTCTAAATGCTATTTAATGTCAAAATATCAAAACTCTTGGTGAGGTGACATCAACTCATAAGTGCCTAGAAATTTTGTTTTTAGTTCGGATATATATCAACAGCGCTAGTTTCGACTTTTGTGGTTAGATTCGAGGGGGCATATTTTGGTGCTGGCCGCTCGTTATCACCTCAGATAACTGGCAACATTGCCTTAAAGCTTAATGTTATTCTGTTCCCAGATCTAAATAAGTGCTCGATAAATCTGTTTTTTTTTTTGTTTTCAATCTTCTCATTTTATTTTATTTTATTTCGAAAACGCGCATTAGCATTACGTCTTGGAACATTTGAAATTGATAATTTCACTGAATATTTTTAAATTTGGACGAGTTGTGTGTATTTTTAAATAAAAGTTATGTTAAAGAAAGAATCCAATAGGATAGCAATATTGAATGCTTAGAAAAAAACCATTGTGTTACAGGGTTGACAGCATTATTTTTATTTTTTATTTAACTTTATTTTCTGTATAAACCACCTCAGAATCCTTATTGCATACCTTATTTTATTTATTATTTTATTTCCTGGAAACTTAAAAGGGATAATGAACATTTTTAAGATAAATGGAAACGAAATATTTCTAAAACGGACATAAATATCAAAAAGTACTCTTTGTGAATTTCTTTTAAAATAAATTGGTCCTGTGACGAATTCAAACAAATACGGGAATCCATTTACAGGATCATCATAAACTTCAAAAGCCGTTTTCGGGGTCATAAACAAGTGTGTCGAAATTGGGTAAATTTTTTTTTGAGGGGTAAAATATAATTTAGGACTAATTTAAAACAAGCGAAACGCCAAGAACCTAAGTAATTGCAAGAATTTTAAAAGTCTTTAGGTTTTAACGATACGTCTATTTCTAAGACATTTTTGTTATTTGCATGAAGTTGATTAATATACTGATTATTGAGATATACAAGGTGCTTCACTTAAACTAACAGGTATATCAAAATTGGGTAAATGTTTTTGAGTAAAATGTAACTACTTACAGCTAAAAGAAAAAACAAAACATTTGCAGAAACTTTAAGTTTTAAAATATTTTTAATATTTAAGACTTTTTTGTTATTTGGACCATAACATTTCCGCAACTATTTAATTTTTTAGCATGGATTATCTAAATAACTAATTTTTTAAGTTTCTGTACTTTTGATTTTTCTTGCCGTTGCGCGACGTCTATACTGCTGACGGTGTCGGTTTTATTTTAGCTCTAAGTAATTATATTTTACTTAAAATAAAATAAACTACTTTTTGAAGTTAAAATGAAACACTCTGTATATCTCAGCAACAGTAATCAAGTTGATGGAAATAACCAAAATGTCAAATATTGAGTTTTAATTTATTGTATTTAGATGATTAGATATTGATCTTTTGGTTTTAGATATATACGTATTTTGAGACTGCACAGAGGAGGGTAATGCGTTTAACAGTAATGTAAAAATTAATATTTTTATAACCCATCGTAATAGGTATCAAATAGACATTAAATTAAAGAGGGAATGTATATGCATATGCTATTATAATATACAGAGTGTTCCAAATATAAGCAATTATAAAAAAAAACTTTCGTAACACCCAAACTGCTAAACGGATTTTAATAAGTGAGGAGTTAAAAGAATCATACTATTTTCGGGAGTATATAGATATAGATTTAATAGTAATTTAATATAGACGAACTGAGGGGCCAATTTGAGCAACATGAAACAAAAATTCAATTCCATCATGATGGATGTCAAATTAAAAAGCTTGCTGAAACGATTTTAATTTAGTCTTGAACAAATCTAAGTTTGAATTTATTAGGTGTATTGAAGTAAGGTAGTGTTAAAAGTAGTATAAGCCATATTTCTTATAAAAATAAAAAAGTTTTGAATATGTTTTAAACAGAAATTATGACACAACATATTTATGATATAGTTTAAGATATAGAGGGTGGCTCCGAATTATACAAATCCAGACAGTAGATACTTTTTTTGGGATCTTAATAGATAGAGGCTAATCTTTAATTCCAAAAATTGTGAAAAATTAAAATTTTTAAATAATGATTAAAGAAATTAAATATACAGATTATTAAAAACACAAAAAACTGGACTGCTTATAACATAATAAGAAGGGTATATTATTAGTAGTTGGCTAATAAGAATACAAGATAGCATATTTATGAATCTATGTAAGTAAAACTTTATAGATTCTAAGATTGCCCTATAAAAATATTTTTAATTCCTTCGTAAGAGCGAAATGTTGTAATCATAAAAAACTCCCTCCGAGTTTTTTTTAGTTTTTTACGTCTCAGGGTTCTGAGATGCCGAAAATCATGTTTTCCCGGTCTGTCTATGCGCGGCATAACTAAGGAACTACTTATCTAATTGACATCAAAGTTTGCAGGGTGACTAGGGATGGACCTGTTAAGGCTTTGGTGTGTGCTCAATAAAACGGAACAAAATGGCTACCCAATAAATTGTTTAAAAAATTAGTATAAAAAAACTATATCTAATTAACTTGCATATAAGTCGAGTGTGATATAGCGATAAACTGGTAAACATTTAGTGGGAATACAGTTTGACGGTACATAATGACGACGATGAAATGTGATACGAAAATCAAGCGTAACATAGGGATAGACTGGCAAAATTTTGGGGCAAATCCAGAATGTAAACTTCTAAAATTTTAAAAATATTTTGTATAAAAAATTACTTATCTACTTCAAATTTTACACATAAATTAGGTTTGATAGAATCCAGATTAGTTTTTCACATAATAATTTAGTAATACGTACAGGATTATTTATTATATTTTGACTCTTAACTATAGGAGAATCTAAGAATATCAAACATTCTTAAGAATTGTTAAAAAGTAGAAAAGAAATAGACATTTTTTTGAATGTATATGATTAATACCTACCATAAAATGCAATGCTTTAGAGAGAGAGAGAGAGAGAGAGAGGAATATTCTGTTCTAAATTATTATTGCAATTTTCTCGGTTGTCCTAAAGATAAATATATCAAATCTGATATATTTATAATCGCTGTAACTAGATGTCAACATAGAAAGGATGTACATATACAAATTGTATGTAAATAAATGGATGAATTCATTAAGAGGGAACTTCCGAGTAATTGGGCAAAACCGATCTATAATAAAAATTTATTCGAAAGTTTCCTCAGTTCCCTCCTAATGAATCCCTTTCATATATTGAGGGGAATGGTAACACAATATGTACAGCGTTTTCCTGTATATTTTGAATCCCAACTAGAGTTTATTGGAATTGCTACCGAAATGTCGTAAATACAAAAGTTGCATGGTAATTTAATAAGAATAATAATAATTTTATAAAAATAATCAAGATATTTTATCATAAATGCAAAAATATTTTTTTTAAATATCAAATTTTAACAGGTTGTCACTTTTTTTAACGGAATACCCTGTAAATTATATGTCCATGAGATAGGTATCTTCTTGCTGATTATAAATATATCTGGTTTAATACGTTTGTCTTTAAAGGCGTCCAAGAAACTTAAGAGAAACCCTGCCTTAAGAGGCAGTATGTTACAGAAAGACGGAGAATGCTCTATCACTTTGAGTGGATGGGAATACATTGCTTCGTATGGCAGGGGTTTCTCAAATTTCTCGGGTGTCTTTATAGACAAAGGTATCAAATCGAATATATTTATAATCAGCAAGAAAAGACCTATCTGATGAACATTTAATATATAGGGTATTCCATTAAAAAATTGACAACATGTCAAAATTTTATATTTCCAAAAATATTACGCATTTATTTACATTTGTATATCAATTCAAATCAACTCTCTGTGTGGGTGTCAAAATATACGAGAAAACCCTATACATATTCCAAAGAATTACACGAAGAACTAATCTGGGTTATTACTTAATTTTTTTTTCATAAAAAAGGATACATGAACAGGGAAGCTATGAATAAAGCTCTTTTATCGATTTCTAAGAAAGCAATTCTAACTTATTTCAGTGTTGATCAGGGCCGGCTTCGACTGAAAAATGGCCCTCGTTTGTAGTAATCAACACTGAAATAAGTCAGGTTTGCTTGCATGAAAACATTTTTATAACATAATCATAAAATATACAAGTTCTATTTACCTATAATTATAAATATGCTCTCTTGCAGTGGCGAAGCGTGGACAAAAATTTTAGATTTTCCCGTTGTGAATCGGTTTTTGTCGTTGATCGAGTCCTATACGTTCTTTTTTGTTACAAATGGTAAATATTTGTTTTATTATTTTCATTTTAGGGAATAAATACGATAGTTTAATAAACATATTTATATTATTATATGTATCCATTCAAAATCAAAATTCGCTGAATCCATTTTCTACAATATATTCTAACGAAACTTAAATAACAAAATAACCCTGGTTCTATACTTATAGAGTTGATAATGAATTAAAAGAAGTCAGATCAAAAGAAATCATGGGCGACCCATTCACCCACGCATCTAAGTAAGCCAAGCTAAAATTTACCGCCAATCCGAGACGTCTACCCAAATAACAATTTCGCCTGCTGTAGTAGACATTTCACTACTTGTCTTAACCGGAAAAAAATACATCTGGAAACAATTATAGGTACTTAAAACCTTCGTTTATGCAAAAATAAAAAATGTAACATAGGCCCATCATCCACTTGTGTTTTCACCCTTTACTTTTACTTGTAGATACGAAATAACCCATATACTGTAGAATAAAATCAGTTCTCCTTTATTTATGGATATTTTTGTGATTTCTCTGTAGCAAGGCATACGTAATATTTCCTTAAATACAACTTTAACGAGAATTATTTGGGAGCATTCGCCATTTTTTTGTTTTATTACATTTTGCTTACCCCCGAGTATTGAGAAAACATATTTTGCAATCCCCAGGTAATTAAATCATACCTTTAGGTTTAACTTATAGTTATCCTGTAATAATATCCTATTAATTTTATTTCCAATAATATGAAGATTATCACGGGTTTAATATCAAAATATATTTTTGATAAAAAAAAGGTTTATATTTTATTAACTTTAACACCTTGTAGGTCAAAAACCGCATTGTCGCGATAATGATAAGATTTCCTCAGGAGGTAGAATACTACATTATAATAAAATGTTTACCCTCTATTTGATTTAAATATTTATATTTGATTTTTTTAATACTGGACATTTGATATAAATTAAATAGTTACAGTTTTTATAAAATAAAATAAATACTTTCAGTTGGTGTTCCCAATTTAAGAAATTAAATAAACTTTGCACCAAGGTTATCAGCTCATCGAATCTAAACATAACAAATTTAATATAGACATTTGATTTCTAAGATTTTTAACACATTTTTGCTGTTGTAGATATTTTGCATTGGTTAGGTGTGAGAAACATTTGATGAGTTTTGATTTTTTTTTTTAGAGAAATGATAAAAAAAAATTTACGGAAATTTCTATCTAAAAATTTGCGCATTGACAAAATCTAATTAGAGACAACTTTTTCACACAACATTTTTCAAAACAATAATCACAAACCTCAATTTTGGCACTTTTCAGAAAAAAAATTTCAAATTTGACATATACCGGATGCAACGGGACATTTTTTAAAAATAATTTTTGGTTTTTGGACAAGCAGAGACGATCACCTTAGTTACATTTACTATAAATCATTTAATTAAAAATAGTCCCATATGGTGCGAACTTTTTGGTAAGCACTGTATATATATAAGTATGTATATATAAAAAATGTGTTTTTGCAAAAACAGAACTTCCCCGTATTTCCCAATACGAATGCTGTAATGCACTCATGTATTTAAAGTATCAATTATAAATTCGGTGAGATTCAGCTTTTCCGTCTCTCTCTAACATATTGTCTCTTATCTGAAAATCTTAAATCAGCTGTCAAACGTAAGTGTCAAATACTTGTTAAAACCGAGGCACAAATCCAGAATCGCCTTGAAAAGTCAAAATCTTGAAAAAAAAGAAATTTAAACATATAGGCCCTAGTTTACAAAAACAACTCACAAAGTTACCGATCTGAGAATTTTTGAAATATAAAAATCGCATATTTTCGAAAATGCAATATTTTATTTTTTTCTAAATATCTCAAGAACCCTAACAGCGATCCACAAGTGCCATTAAGCTGTTTCAATCTTGTTTAAAACATTTCCCCATTTAACCTCTATTCTCTATTTCTTATAATACGTATTCTACGGACACACTGTATAGCCATTAATATTTTATTAACAATACAATATCTAAATTTTTCGAGGTGGCGACGATTAATTATTTAATATCCATCTTTTGTTCTGTATATCTAGTACTCTCTGCAGTTTCAATACATTCCATGTGCGTATTTAATGAATAAAGTGTCAAAACGCCATCGCATTTAAACTTATCATCAGGTCAGAACGTACATTTTATATAACATTCGTATTACTTCGTAATTTCACCTCAAAAAATCTGGCAACACAGCCAGAGGTGCATACATAACAAGAGTACCTACAGTTCAATATAAAAGGTAGAGGGGGCTCCGGATTTGATATCTCTATGAAATATATATAATTTTTTAAAATAAAAAAAATCGTTTCCCCTCTTTTGAAAATCTGAATACACAAGCTCCCCTCAAGCCATATTTACCAAATTTGGGTGCAAAAACTTACTAGAAGGAAATGAGGTGAGGTCGCCTTATCTGTAACACTGAGGTGACAACTTATCATCTATCGATCGATATATATATATATATATATATATATATATATATATATATATATATATATATATATATATATATATATATATATATATATATATATATATATATATATATATATATATATATATATATATATATATATATATATATATATATATATAAATATATATATATATATATATATATATATATATATATATATATATATATATATATATATATATATATATATATATATATATATATATATATATATATATATATATATATATATATATATATATATATATATATATATATATATATATATATATATATATATATATATATATATATATATATATATATATATATATATATATATATATATATATATATATATATATATATATATATATATATATATATATATATATATATATATATATATATATATATATATATATATATATATATATATATATATATATATATATATATATATATATATATATATATATATATATATATAAATATATATATATATATAAATATATATATATATATATATATATATATATATATATATATACTACCTTTTCAAACACTTTTACCAGTTTCTATCAATGTCACACTTGATTTTTGGGCATAATTTATAATTAATTGAATATATAATGTTCACACTGATTGTTTTCCGTCATGTTGAATTCGTACCAGTTTATTCCTATACCACATTTAATTTTTGTCCAAAATTTGAAGCCAATTGAATAGGAAAATTTGTTTACGTCGATTTTTTAAACATTTTATTTAGACCCCATTTTGAATTCATACCACAATTTTACTAGTTTATCTCTATATCACAATTAATACTTAATATTAATGTGATATAGAGATAATACTACAATTTACAAATAATCTGATAAGTTGTTTTTTCAGGCTGATTTTTTTAATAATTTATTAGGTTGCCATCTTGGATTTATACCAAATGTTACCAGTTAATATTTATGTAACACTTGATTTTTGTGTAAAAATTAAGGTCAATTGGATAATCAGTTTCCTAGCAATGTTTTTTAATATTTCACCAGGTCACCATTTTGTTCCGCCATACTGGATATTTACCAAAGTGTTACCAGGTCATCCCTATAAGACCGTTAATTTTTTACCAAAATTTGAAGTGAATCGGACAAGTAGTTTTTAGCTGTCGCGAAATGACAGAAAAAAAGACAACCCGACGGAATAAAGAAAATATATTGTTTTACATCTAGAAACACTAAAACGTGAAGATTCGTAATACCTTCAAGTCTGATTGACCAAAATTTGCAATCAATCGGGTAAGTAGTTTTTAAGGTATGCCGCGAACTGACAGACCGACATACTGACGGAATTGATAAAACATATATTTCTAGGGATGTTAAAGCGGGCAAATGTGTAAAACCTAGTGAGATGCTCACGATAAAAAAAAACATTTTATTTGGCCACCATTTTGTTCCGCCATCTTGAATTCATACCACGGTTTTATCCGTTCATCTTTAAATCACACTTAATTCTTACACACATTTTTTAATCAATCTAATAAGTAATAAATTTTACCAGTCGATTCCTACGTAATACTTGATTTTTGCGCAAAATTTGAGGTAAATTGGATAAGTAGTTTTTTTGTAATAATTTTTGTTTTTGTTTTCCCAAAGTATTACCAGGTCATCGCCATATGACCCTTAAATGTCGCAAACAGACTGACAGAATTGAGAAAACATCTGCCTGTAATTGATAAATCGGCACTAATTAGCGGGAATGGATTTCACTGACGGTCACAGCATGCGACCTATTGTTGCACCCTTTGTGTTAGGTATTTTCTAATACATCGGAAAATAAACAAGGTTTTTTGCTTTCGGGTGTTCAGATCGTCGGTAGGCATTTGGCTTACATTGCAGAGGTCGTGTGTATATTATAGCCCCGTTGTTTTTTTTTTTAATCAAAACTTATAATTTTTGTATGTAATTGTGTTTTAAATATAGGACTTCGGTTTGGTTAACCCTGCTTAGGCATATTTTTCTTGGATTTATGTAAAAAAAATATATTTTTGTTCCACCAACTGTAGACGTTAGTCAAATCCATTCCCGCCACTACTTAAAGCATAAACTTTTTTTTACGAAAAAAACCTTTTCTACGTATGTAAAAATAAGAATATTTGTCAATATTTTTATATCGTTTTTACAAAATTGGGCTCAAATATTTGTAAAGATTCGAGCAAACGTGTATTGGTTTTACAAAGTTACTTTGGACAGTAAGTAGCAAATAAAGTTTATTAAAAAAAATAAAAATCGATATAAAAGTTGAAGAAACAAAGATTGTTTTTAGGAAATAAAAAACTAACACTGCCACAACTTACATTACAACTTGTGATGTCTCAATTTTGAGATACTTCTTAAGACCCTTGAAAAAATATTCTTTCTATAAGCCACAAATAACAATTTATTCAAAATGGGACCGCATATTATTTTCGTCAAATTAACATTCTTTACAAAGTGCCAAAGGTCACACCTAGATATTTGCCATCCGATGGAAAATGTAATTAGATGTTTAGAATAGGTATCCTACCCAGGCTACAGTCTCCTTTGGCTAGTACAGAATCTCAGACTTCCTGGCTTTTTATGACAGACCGCGGTTCTGCATAACTTTTTGATTATTTGTAAGACTCTAGCAGTGTAGGGAATACGCTAAGTGAATATGTCTGTTAGTTGGGAAGTAATGGGTTGTTAGTTGTTATTATATCGAACGAATAACCAGATTTTCCATTTTTGTAGTTAGATGGCCTACAAATATAATATGCTCTATAGAGAAAATTTAAAAAATATATATTTATAATGGGAAAATTTTACAGTAGACCTAGTAAAAACAAGCTAAATTCTAATACATTTATTGTTTTTTCAACAGCATTATATAAAAAAAGTATTTCACACATCGTGATGTCAAAACATAAGTGAATTTCCAAAGATGAAGGGGCGAAAACAATAGTATATTTTAAAAATACTTCAACAAGACGTTATAAATTACTGTACATAACCTCACCATCTGCCAAATTAATCATATTTTATCAAAACGATTTATACATCATAAATAAAAATAAATAAAATAGTGCGTTTTAACCTTAATTAAGAATTAAATACTATGCAGGCACTGTTCCATTCAAATTGAGTTCTCCAAGTTTCCGCCTCAATTCATCTGGTAAAGATCCTCGTTTTATTTCGGTTTCTTCCCGAGATAGAACGTTCCTCAATTTTACCACGCCATTTTTAATTTCTGATTCCCCCAATATAATTGCAAATGGTATACTGTTTTCTTCACAATACTGCAGCTGTGCCAACAATTTCGGATTTTTTTTGTAAGAATATTCAACCTGGCAAAAAAAACAGCATGATTTAAATTATTCCTTCTTCATTAAGGAAATAAACTCACTTAAGATCATAGAAATATACTATGTCTAATCTCTCAATAGGCTTTCTTTTACAGGGCAAGGCATAACTTTTAGCTATCCAGCGAAGGCCAATTAAAGAAAATTTTATCTTTATAGTGCCTTAATTAGGAATTTATCTTTAGTAATTATTGGTCAGGTACTTCGCCACGTAGTTTCAGGTACAAGTTAAGTAGAAACTTCCCGTCATTTTATTAATACAATACAAAGAGGTTAAGAAGTAATACAGGTAGTAAATTAAATTCATTAAAAAAATGTGTCATAAAATTGAAAAATCTAATAAAACCAAAATAAGTCTGAAATACAGTAGACTCGAGGTAACGTGAACTTGCGTTTATATGAACTATCTATAACATGGACTGCAACATATTTATAGTTATACTCTGTAGTGTGAACAGCACACACATCTTCGGTAATGTTTCTGTGCTTCAGAAATCTAAGATTTGATTTGTTTAGACTTGCAAAAACACGTAAATAATAAAAACGTGTGATACATCTTCAGTATGTGTTTAACTATTTACGAGAAATCTAAAATAATAGAAGACCATAGAAATGTACATGTGTAAATATACATTTAAACATATTGCTTGTTTGTTTTCAATTTTCCTCTTCCTCTTAGTGTGAACATCTCGTATACATGAACAAGCCTGCAACATTTTGTGCCCATAATAACGCGAGTCTACGAGTATATTAACAAGAAATTAAATAGAATCAAAAGTGACCTACATCCTATAAAACTAAACCTAAACAATAGTTTTATTACTAAGTGCTAACAGATTAATTTAAAACTTTAACTTTTCTTACAAACTCTATTGTGATTAAACTTGTTCCTGAAAGCCAAGTCATAAAAGTGACTGAAATTAAAAAAACACAAATGCTGCTGGTTCTGATGATATCAATGTAAAAAATGTCAAGTCTGCTACGGATTACATTCGTTACCAACTCGCATATTTAATAAATAAAGGTTTATAAAAATGATTTTCCTACAATTGTAAAAAACTGCAAATGTAATATCACTACATAAAAGGAACGACCAAATAGCAGAGAAGACTTGCCGTCAAAGGATCACGCACACAATACATTGAAAAACGGTTACGGTGATTTTTTTATAATTCTTTTATAAGTAGTCCCCAACTTATAGTTTAGTTTTCTAAAAAAATTTCGAGGGATTCGTCAGTTAGTTTCGGCGCTATGGCAGTTCATAGACGTAGCAACATGAATTAGCATATTTATCAACATTCAAGAATTTGGGACTCAAACGTAACAAATTGTACCAAATTCTCAGGGAGGCCCGTATGAATTAAATGTTGAAATATAAAGCTGAAGTCAGGTGTATATGTATTTTAAATTACATATATAAAAAGACAATTCAAGTATTTTCACCAAGTTTAAATCTGGCATATCTTTTGTACACTATGTACTGAATTACACGCGGTGACTTATAAACCCGTCAATGATTTTAATTATAAATAACTAGAGAAGAATTAAGTCGTCTGGAATTTCGAATACGATTTTACATTATCTAATATTATAATTAGTACCTATATTTTTCCTTCTTTATTACTGTAATTATTAAATACAGTTAAAAAGTTAAATTATAATTATAAATTTCTTTAATTTTATTAAATTCATATAACAAAAATAAAAAAACTTTTGTTGAACTCCAAATTATAGATAGAGCTGCAATTAAAGGTAGGAGGTGGCGCGCAAAACCACCTCTAAAACAGTGTCGTTTGGATCCGACGATAAGTTGTAAGTCCCGTACAGGTTTTTTTTTAACTCAAATACACAGCTTAGATATATGGGAGAGGTAGGCTGATCTTCAGCAATGGAAGAAACGATTACAGAAAAAGGTATGTTTAATTTTAAATAATAAAGAAAATTTTTAAAATTTAGCAACATCGCTGAACTTGTCGTGCTAGTAGCTTAAGACGTTTCAAAGAAAAATTACTTTTACAGTGTTTTTTACTAAACTTGTATTAATTTGAATGTCTGGAACCGCATGACGAAATGCATATCTTATAATTACTATAGATAAACCACTAACTAGAATACTATAAAGTTAAACACCCTGCACAAGAAATCCTATTGAGACATTATTTATTATGCGTTTAATTCTAGAATGAATTGCCTATAAACAAAATAGCAATAATCGGTGTACGAAATTACGATTGATATTATTATAATAAATCGATAAGGAAATAGTCACCTTAAACTCTTCTTCCCATAACTCATTACAAAGTTTTAACCTCTCTTCAACTAAATTTTTCTGTGCCGTACAAACATACACATCCACTTCGGTTGTCCGAACTTTCCTGTTTGCAGCCTGTATCTTGTGCTCCATAACAGCAAACAATCTGAAATGAAAGTTGCATTAATTATGGTCTATTTTTTTGGATTTATTTCTATACCATTTTCCTTTTTTTGAAAACCAGGTCGTTGATCAAAATCAGAAAATCGTTATTGAAACAGTTTTTGTTTTATATTATTTTCTTTTTATTAACTTGTTTTAGTGGGAAGTGTTGAAATACTTATAACATAGCCCCTGATTAGCAAGAGGGCTCTCTAACACTTTTCTCAGAAGACAGCATTTTTTCTATTTCTGATGCTTCATTCAAAATATTTCTAGTTTCTATGTCAAAGCCAAAAAATATATATATAAACGGCAGACAAACTGTCCCATACATTTAATATATATATATATATATATATATATATATATATATATATATATATATATATATATATATATACGTAAACTTGGGTGGCTTTGGCCAGCAATGGTGGCGCTGTTTTTCAAAATTTATTATTATAATGTAGATGTGCATTAAAACATAAAATATTTGCAAGTTCATTTTTTTTTTATGATTCTGTACACTTTAGTAAATATAAAGGTTAGTCATATTTGCAAAATAATTTTTCTACTTTTTAGTTACAGCGTATAAAAAAACGCTCTTGAAAATACTAATTTTACTATCCTTAAAAACTTTATTCATATCGAGTTACCTGGTGCCACCTATGAGGTCGCGCTCAAAACATGACATTAACGAACATTAAGGAATCTTGTAACCTAATAGCTGCAATAATTTAGTTATCAGTACCTACCTACGGTAGAGGATGGCCAAAGTCGCCCAATACCTTTCTGACAGATTGGTGCCTGACTTTGGCCACTGCAGATATCTGTAAAATCGATTTATTTTTTAACGTTCTGTCATATCTGTCGTGTTTCGACGCATTGTTTACTTGTTTTCGCGCTGTTTATGCTGAACGTTTTTTAGTTTGTTCTGTTATGTGAGTTTTGAGTGTTTGTTATCTTATCTGAACGTTGCCTATTTCATTTACTAATTTGGGGGAAAGTTTACGAAAATGGGTCGATATAAAAGAGTTGCAGGGAGGCAGAAATTACGTGAATTATAGCAAGGCGAATTTAGAGGAGGCTGTTCGACTGATTAACGAAGGAGCAATATCTCAAAGAAGAGCTTCCGAAAGGTACAAAATACCACGTGCTACACTGCAGAACAAGATCAAAGGTTTACATAAAAAAACTGCTGGTGGGCAGACGGTTTTATCCATGGAGGAAGAAAATAAAATTGAAGCACACATTATATTAACATCTACATATGGTTTCCCTGTTGATGCACTAGATTTGAAAAGAATCGTCAAAGGTTATTTGGTTCGAAAGGGTGTAGTAGAGACAATTTCAAGATAATCTTCCAGGACCTGAATGGGGAGGCTTTTTTTAAAAAGGCACCCAACTCTGTCACAAAGGTTTGCTGCAAATATAAAAACCGTTAGAGCTGCTATTTCTCTGGAAATAATAAATTCGTATTTTGATAACTTAGAAAAAGAATTGCACGGAATTCCACCACAAAATATATGGAATTATGATGAGACAAATTTGTCAGATGACCCCGGTAACAAAAAAATCATCACCAAACGGGGTTGCAAATACCCAGAAAGAATATTAAATTGGTCTAAACAATCTACCAGTGTAATGTTTTGTGGAAATGCATGTGGTGAAGTTTTACCCCCATACGTAGTGTATAAGGCTACAAATTTGTATGATACTTGGATGGAAGGTGGACCTGCTAGGACTCGTTACAACCGTACAAAAAGTGGATGGTTTGAGGGCGCTATATTCGAGGACTGGTTCGAATTTTTACTTTTACCTGCTTTGAGACGCTTAGAAGGAACCAAAATTATGATTGGGGATAATATTGCATCGCATTTAAGCGTGCATGTTTTGGATCTTTGTTCTCAGCATGACATAAAGTTTATTTGCTTACCACCGAACACGACACATCTTACGCAGCCACTAGATATTGCGTACTTTCGGCCATTAAAAATAAAATGGCGACAACTTATCACCAATTATAAACTGAC
>JAUTXW010001123.1:0-28540 GCA_030620095.1 Kuschelorhynchus macadamiae | reverse complement strand
CCCCCCCCCCCCCAATACAATAAAAAAATGTAAAAAAAAAAAATATATATATATATATGTTCCTCTTTTGAGAGTAACACCAGACAAATTAATAAAACGCTTGTGAAAACCAAAATTTGTGCTACCCAAACCTAATCTGTATTCATCAATATTATTGGATAAAAGATAACTTCTTTGAGCTAATTTAAGACAATGAATTCATTGTGGTTTGCCCAGTGGTTTCATTTATTGATTCCCCATGCTACAAACCTTCAGCTTGGCTAAATAGAGTTCTTAGGGACGTAACGGGTTTTCATAGCACGTATTCTACCAGGAATTCCATCGACTTTGCCAATCACCTGAAAAACGTTGATATTCCGCACAATGCATTGTTAGTTTCATTGGATGTTAAGAATTTGTTTCCTAGTGTGCCTCCCGCAGACTGTATTCAGTTGGTAAGGGATTTATTGGCGAGATCTTCTTTGCCACAGTTACTCGTTGATGGCTTCACTTCTCTTCTTACCTTAGTTTTAGACCAAAATTTTTTCAAATTTAATGGACAGTTATATAGGCAAAGGTCTGGGCTGGCTATGGGTTCTTGTTTGTCGCCATTTCTGAGTGAGGTTTTCATGAACAATTTGGAAAACAGGATAATGAATAGTTATTTTGCCTCCTTTCTAACAGCATATAAAAGATACGTGGATGATATTTGCATTGTGTGGAATGGCAACAGAAATCAGTTGGAAGAGTTTTTACAATTCGTTAACTCCTTGCATCCTAAAATTGAGTTTACATTGGAAATGGAAGATGAAGGAAAGCTACCCTTTCTTGACCTTTTACTATCTCGGAAACACAGTAGGATAGAGTTTGAGGTTTACCGGAAAACATCGTCCACGGATAATGTTATTCAGTATGCTTCAAACTCTCCTTACACACATAAATTTGCCGCGTTCAACTCCTTTTTCTATCGGTTGTGTAATTTACCATTGTCAAGGGAAGCGTTTACTAAGGAGCGTGATATTATAATGCAGATTGCTATGAATAACGGTTTTCCTTTGGAGTCCATCACCAAATCATATTACAAATTTATAAACAAGTACAAAATGTCCTATACTGTCATAAATTCAAAACTTAGCGATGAGACAAATTTTTTCAAGTGCATTACTTTTTTCGGAAGTATTTCTCTCCAATTGGCAAAATTTTTTAAAAATATTAAAAATGTCAATATTTCATTCAAAACAGTAAATACTCTCAAGAGACATTTAGTAAGGACAAAGGACACAACCGATAAATTGTCCAGATCTGGGGTTTATGCACTAAATTGTAGCGAATGTTCCACGACCTATGTGGGACAAACAGGTCGAAAAATTTCCACAAGGGTGAGAGAACATTTAAGCCTTGTCAACAAATTCAGAAATACGGATGTAACTGAGACTGTTTCAGCTTTTGCCAATCATTTGTTGGAGTCAGGTCATGAATTTTCCATTTCTGACGTTGATGTTTTACATGAATGTCCGAAGGGGAAAAAGCTTGACCTTTTAGAAAAAATGGAAATAACCAAGGCTATAAAAAGCCCCATTCTCACTTGCGTTAACGATGTTTTTAATTTTGAACCAACCCTAATTTTTAACAATTTAATGTAATAATAATTGTAGGCAACCTTCATTTCATTCACTAATTCATAGAGTGAGAGTTTTTGGTTCTTTTCTTCGACTAGTCCAGTGGCCTGTGGGTGGTTGCTTCGGTGTCTCACTCGGGTGGTCTGGGTTCGATCCCGTCTAGAGACATGAATCTTTTTTAATACTTTTTTAATATTTTATTTTGTTTGTTCACGTGAGACTTAACCTCATGTCCATCAAATATGTATAAGTAGTTGTTTATTTTGTTGTGCTTTAGTGTGTTTTATTCTATTTGTAAGTTATTGTTTTGGGATTTGTGAGTGTGATTATTTACTAAGGTTCTCTCTGTTGTTTGTAGGTCTGATGATGCTCGAAAGGGCGAAACACGTGTCATGTTTGTTGTGAATTAAAATTATAATTTAATGAGACCGAGACTTGGAGTCTTTTTCTATGTTTGTTTTTAAAAAATAGGGGTCTTTGAGCAATATGGACAATTTCTTCAATTTTTAATGATACTTAGCTCAACTTAAGTTTTAGTAGTTTTTCATTTAAGTTCTAGCTTTAAGGTTTTTAAACTGGTTTTAATATTATATGTTTTCATTTCTCTCTACTTATAATTAGTAGTATATGGTTTGTTATGTAAATTTTAGAATCAAGGCTAGTTGTCTTTTCATCTTTATTGTGTCCATGTTGTGTAAGTCATTTAATAATATTTAATATCTTTATAATAATATGCATTGTGAGCATTTCCGCCGACGATACCGCTCATTCTCCTGTTTTGGAAATGATATTATTATGGTAATAAAAGCATTTCATTTCATTTCATTCATTTCATTTCATTTCATTTCAACTCAAGTATTTCCCAAGGGTGTGGTATAGATACGTAGATGATATATTTGCTATTTTTGATACTAAAACAGAAAATTTGGACACTTTTCTTAGAAACATTAAACAATAAATATCCTTCCATTAATTTTACGTACGAAAAGGAGAACAATGGGCAATTACCTTTTCTCGACACGTTAGTTATTATGAATAACGATAAATTAGAATTTGATATTTATAGGAAATTTATGTAATACTGATCAACACACAATTTAAGCATTCCATTTCTTAACTCACATTGAAATGAATCGGATTAAAAATATAGCTAAAAGTAATGGATATAATGATGGTTTTGTACATAAATTAGTAAATAGACATAAGCATAAGAAAATGTTAAAAGATGCCACTACTCTTCAAACACCTGAGGCTTCCAATAAATTATAGTAATCCCATATGATCCCAGATATACGAGATTTTAAGAAAAAGTATTATCTTTAAAACACATGTAGGTTTTAGAGTTGCCTACAAAACGGAGAATAGTTTCAAAATCTCCTTGGAAACCCCAAAGACAAAGTCGACTTGAGGGAGAGGAGTGGCATCTATGAAATTAGCTGTAATGACTGCCATCTAAAATATGTTGGGCAAACTAAACGCTCCATAAACATTCGTTTTAAAGAACACATGGCACATTTAAGATATGGAAGAATAGAAAAGTCCAGCGTTGCCCAACATGCTTTGGAGAACAATCACCGAATAGGAATAAATAATCTTAAGTTGATTAAAAATGTATCTAATAATAGATTATTGGATGCATTTGAGAGTATAGAAATAGTTAAATGTGGTAAGAAAGCACTAAATAAAGACAGAGGGCCTATTCCCTATAGTCCCCTCTATTGTTTACTTGACAACGGTGCAGTCGGGTGCAACCAAGTGTGACCACATTTACCTATAAATAGTCTCGGTTAGGATAAGTTACTTTAGTTTATATCATTTGCTGGTGATGCTAACTTGGTTGGCGAAACGCGCGTCCAGACGTAACGAGTTGTGGTGTAGTGTGGTTAGAACTATTGTATTTTGATCCCAGAAACATTAAATATGATATAAGGATAAACTGGTGGGAATTCAAAATGACGTAACAAAATCGTGGTGTGTGTCAATGTAAAAACTATTTATTGATTTCATTTTAAATTATGCTCAAAATCAAGTGTGGCATAGGGAGAAACTGGTTAAATATTGGTATGGATCTAATATGTGTTCCTAAACAATTATGTACTGAACTAAATTGGTTAACGCTTCACTATTTCTAATAAAAGGGAATATTCATAATAAGGGAAGTTTTGGGTAAAGAAAATATACCGTTTTTTTATGCAATGGTGCACCAAATGATGAAATATGTTTTCAGCAAAATGGTGCACTATCACATTTTGTTCGGAAATATTTAGAAAAAGAAGAGTAGGAGTACAATAGAGTGGCATCCTCGCTCTTTGGACTAGACGCCCCTGGACTACTTTTAGTGGGGACACTTAAAAATATGGTGTATAAAATTAAGCCCAATAAGGCTTTAAAGGAGAGAATAGAAATCGAATGTAGGCGAATCGGGGAGGCTGGCATTCCTTTTAATGCATTAAATATTTTCTCACAGTGTTTGGCCTACTGTCAGAAAGTAAATGGACAACATTTTAAACACCCGACTTATTTTTATTTATTTATTGTTTGTTGTATCAGGTACTTTATTTGTATTGTATTGTTTTCCTACTTTTAAGGTTAAGACGCTGTTTTCTCTTGCTAGTGTTTTGGTAGCAAGATGAGGAATTATTGTGCTATCCGGTCTGCCAGAACGTACAACATCTTTTACCTTTCCAGTTTCATGAAATTTTTTGCTAATTTGACTTACGGCAGATTTATGTTACACATCTTCAGGTTTGGCATTCTTTCCCTATAAACCAGTGTAATTAAAATTTCAATTCTTTGGGTTTCGGTTAAACGGTCCATTTCTGTAAATCAACAAAACTGACAACGTCAAATATATCAGGCAACCTTTTGTGTGCAGGTATTTTAATAAAAAAAAGTAATATAATATAAGGTGTTACATTTAAAAAAATCCTTTAATAACAGAAAAACGGAAAACTTGGCAGCAATGCGGAACTCGCCATTGGATCCGGCGTAATTTAATCTCTAAGTGTACTTGTTTTCATTAAATTGAGGGAAGCAGTATCTGAGTTATTTCGCAGTTTCGCTACTTTTGTTTCACGCTGTATAATCCTGGTAATACCTTATAAAATAATGTTTTACTTTCAAACATTTTGCTTGGGTTATTACCTCTGGAGGGGTTTTGACCTCTCTAAATACCTCATTGTTTGTAAAAATTACAATGCTCGTTCCTCGACTTTGAAACGCCCTGTATATATTTCCATTTAAATAGTTTAATGCATATTTGAATATCTCTATGTGCAAAACAAGATAGTTGAAATCTTGTTTTGCACATAGAGATATTCAAATATGCATTTTCAATACGTTTACCTCGCTAATGGTATTTTAGAAAGCATATCCTTTGCTCTCACTGGATCTCCAAACCATTTCCTTCCCATTTCAGTCAGAACCAGTGTGGGATTGACCGAATTAACTGTGATATTATGTGGACCAAGTTCCAATGCTAAAGCCCTAAAAATCAGATGTTTTACTTTATATGTGTAAAGTACTGAACAAATGTGGATAAATATAAAAAAAAAATAGAAACGACTTTATAAAAAATTGCTAAAAAGTAAAAAATAATATTTTATTTATTCCTTAAATATAGACATTTTGAAGTCGACGCCCAAAGCACCCTCACCCTGTCATTACAAAATATAGTTAATATATTTTATATTACATTGTGTGGGCCATTTTGGTGATGCATGTATTGAGATGACGAAAACTATAAGAGATACAAAATGATTAAATGAGCAAACGTCAGCGGCGTGCTTTAACTTTTTTGGTTTTCGAGATATTTTGAAAAAACTAAAAAGTGGCATTTTCTGTAAAGCCCTGTAACTTCTTTATTTATATTTTGTTTCAAAATCTATGAACACTTTTTAATAGCCATTTTTTGTGTAGAAAACGGTTATTGCATTAGATTTTAATTACGACGTTTTGGTTATCCTTCACCATCATCAACTTTATTTTTTCTTATGGACGCCATATTGGATTTTTGTGTTCTTAAAATAAGTAAAAAAAAATCCTATTCATTGATGTATAACAAGTTTACATTTCCTAAAGAAAAACGGTAACAATGTTTTTTGTAATGTTTGATAAATATTTAATGTAGTAATGACAAGAAATAAGAAAAAATAATAATAAGCTTTAACTAGAAACATACACATGTGCACAAAAGAATACAATATTTGGTATATTAAACAAAATGCTGTCCATTTTTAGCAACGCAAGCACGACATTTTTTTAAAACACTATTTGTCGCTCATCTAAGTGTGCTTCTGTTAATATTAGCAAACACTTCCTGAGCTCTCTCTTTGAGTACGGCCAATGTCTCGGGAGGTTCAAATGTAAAAACTTCATTTTTAACGTGTCCCCACAAAGAAATCCAAGGGTGTAATATCTGGCGACCTAGCAGGCCATGATGTAGGACCACCATTGGAATTTAGTTTTCTAGCATATCTAAATATCTTTCACCAGTTAAAGTATGCTGGTAAAAAAAGGGACCTATAAGTCGATTACCTGAAAGTACAAGATTATGTATAAAGCAGTTAAACCAGCTAAAATTAACTTTTTCCTGGCATTTGTTAACGTACCAGTTACAAAAGGTAAGTCTCCTTAGAAAATCTCCTTCAATGAGCCCCTGAACAACGGTCGGCTTGTATGGGTCGTACTTATTTTTCTTTAAAATCCCTCTAAGTGTTGTCCTAGGAATGTCTAGCTCTGTACTGCTTTTTCTTGTCGATGAAGTTGGGTTTTCGGTAAAGTAATTTATAACTTGATTGTCACGATTGTTATTGTCTTTGTTTTACTTTTTAGGCCTTGACTGTTCGAAACTTCCACAAGTTCTTAAATTAACCACACGTTTTGAAAAATACCTTTGGTTTCGTTGTTGCCTCTCTGGGACAATAGAAATGCGGTTATAGACTTAAATAATTACATTGATACTTAAAGTAATTATTTAAGTCTATAACCGCATTTCTATTGTTTTTAATATAACACTCCAGCATATCAAATTTCTCTTCGTTGGTACAACGCAAAGCCATTTTTAAGAATTTAAAATAAACGATAACAGAAAATAACTAACAAACTTTGAAACGGCATAAATCAAACAGTCCAAAACAAACAAATAATATTGTTACCATGGCGATCCAAAGTCTGCTAGAATAAAATCTATTTTTGGACATATTGATGGTTTTTCTTTAGGAAATGTAAACTTGCTATAGATCAATGAATAGGATTTTTCTTGCTTATTCTAAAGAGAGAAAAATCCAATATGGCGTCCATAAGAAAAAATAAAGTTGATGATAGTGAAGGATAATCGAAACGTCGTAATTAAAATCTGACACAATAACCGTTTCTTACACAAAAAATGGCTATGAAAAAGTGTTCATAGATTTTGAAACAAAATACAAATAAAGAAGTTACAGGGCTTTACAGAAACTGCCACTTTTTAGTTTTTTCAAAGTATCTAAAACCAAAAAATTTAAAAGCACGCCGCTGGCTTTTTTAAATTACCGATAAAATTCTGTAAAACTTTGCCCATTTAATCATTTTTGTATCTCTTATAGTTTCCAATACATGCACCACAAAATGGCCCACACGTATAAACCAAATATATAGCCAGCCTTATATCTTTGAAAATTGATGCCCGAATCACTTGCTCTCAGAGCCATTTTGCGGAACTGCGGAAGCGCATACTGTTATTTCCATCCAATCGCTGAGCCCAAGGTCAAATGGCAATATTATTGACTTCCTATAGGACACTGATAAATGTCCAAACAGATCAATAACGAATTTCCATTTCGAGACCTGCCCAGTAATATTCTGGGGGCCTTTCAGCTGTTAGATGGTTTAATTTGTCGTGTGACTGTGCAGGGTTTCTGTTTGTATTTTAAAAGATAGAAGGACAAAAAATAAAAGAAATGACGCTTATTGGAAAGTAAAAAAAACCATCGACATGTAGTTAAAAAAAATTGGTATTATTTAGAAAAATATAAGATAGACATGTAGACTGTAACTATATCTATATAGACTGTAACTATATCTATATAGATGAGACGAGAATCTCGTCACGTCTCGAGCGTCGAGTTTGACCGGTGCCGACACGAGACGAGATTATGCCGAGACCAAACGAGAGTAAAAATTTTATTTAGCCTCGCGCCAGCACTAGCAGTTATTTTGTTCAACTACCTTGTAAAAGAGTCCAGACCACCTTTGCTCGCACAGTAGACGGTTTGACACTGTAATGCTGCCAGGCCTGCTAGAGAAGATATGTTTACTATGGCTCCTGATTTCTTTCTTTGCATATGCGGTACTACCACTTGTGCAACATTCATTGCTGCTTTTACGTTCAAATTGAAAATTCTGAAAAATAGAAAGTATTAATAATTTCTTAAAAACCCATGTGTTTGACATCTCGTAGCTAAGGAAATTCAACGATATAAGGTGCTTTTAATGCAATCACTAGTGGAGGGTCATGCCACTGGAAAATTAGGAAGCGTGCCAAATTTTTTTCAATTTTAGCTCTTTGAGGGCTCTTTTGAACTAGCCAGTTAACACAGACCCTCTTGAAGTAGAGTAAACATTGCAAAATTAATTATTTTCCAATACTGATATGTGATAGTTTCTTATACAGGGTGTTCCTTGATAATATGCGAATATTTAACGGTGTTAAAGATAGTTTGCTTTATAAATTATGGTTCTAAAATATTCCGTTCCGAAAATATGGTGTGTTAAAATTTTAGGAAAAAAAAGATATTAATTAATATTTTCGAAACCGCTTGAGATATTTCAGTAATATTACTACGTAGTGACATTTAATAAAAGCTCAAGTTTTTCAATGCAAATTTAAAACAAAGGGAGGTTAATCTAACCTAATCGGTTTAGATCAACAACATAATCTAAAGTTTTCGCGAAATAGAGTATGTTAGGGGAAATATCAATGACGTTATGTAGATGTCATTTTTAGTTAACCAGGCATAAACTGCTCGGGAGCAGGTAATGTTTGATTATGTTGTGACAATTAAAATTAAAAAATGGTGTTTTATGTCCGAATTTTTACCAGACATGCAGTTTCTTGATTTATTTATTGAAATTATTATTAAAAATTCATTATGGAGTGATCTAGGGCAGGTTTTATCGAAATATACTATGATAACAACAATAAAAAATAAAGCATTAATAATTAGAAAAGAAAACAGTTTATAAAACGCTTAAACCGGCGATTTACGGTCAAAACTCGGTTTATCACTGATGAAGTTGGAGAGAGTAAGAAGTTGGCGTCAGTGAGGTTAAATTAGCATACTCTTTCTTACTCTAAACCCACGTCGCGAAAATTTGCTTATAATTTTCAGTTATGACAGTGATGTATACGAAGTTACTGGTAACTAGATATACGAACTTACAACAAGCAGGACCAATATGTTAATGTTTATTATGTAGGAAGTAAAATTTTAAATATTTTCAACCAAGAAAAAACTTATATTACTTGAATGGTGGTACTATACGAAGTAATAAAGATAGAAAACGATAAGAACATAGTTTGTACATATCGATGGTGGACATTTATGATATAGGATAAAATATGTCTGATAAACTGAAGCGAGGAAGATAAAAATAATGTTTGGTCTCAATGTGGGTGATTTATTTATTTAATGAATGTACCATTAGGTGGCCGTAAATCGGTATTGAAAGTCGAATACTTTTAATATAGAGTTTTTGGGAGTTTTTACAAGTACGATGTATAAAACTGAAGGTGTTAAATGAACAACGTCTTGTTGAATTTTTATTGACCGAACTTGAGAGTAGAAGCGATATAAAATGTTAATTTATTCATAGGAATTTTGGGACAGGTAGGCGGTTGTTCTAATATAATATATAAAAATTTTAGAATTATGAAACGAAAGTTGAATTTAGCCGGGATTAGAAATTTATTTAGATTGATATTTTATTAACTGGGTGTCCCATTTTCGTTGTTTTTATGGGATATCTCTCTTATTAGTGAAGATAGAGGGGTACGGTTTTCGCGACATGGTGTTATATTTTTGTGAAACGAAAGATGACCCAAACAAAATTTTCCCTTCGTTTTTAAGATACAGTGTGAAATTGAAAATATTGCGTTTTTGGTCCCCCCTCGTATTTCGGTTGTCGTTTAACTTATCGGAAAGGTAAAAACTGGCTCTGATACAGTTTTTCACGCAGAATCCAGTGGCGTAGACAGATTTTTTTTATGTTAGCTGTCGTTTTTGAGATATAATACAAACTAATAATTTTTTAAATGGGATACCCTGTATATTCTTATTTTATATTATTCAGTTCACAATAAGCTTCTCGAAAATATATATTAGTATATACTTTTCTATTCGAATCACCCAGTAATTGGCATTTTTTTAGAGATCAGTTTTTGGTAGTAGGCAGGGATTGCCTAAACAAAACACAAGAAAATTGTTGTCATGTTAAATAAATTACTTGTCAAAAACCTTTGGTTCGTTTTGACGCTAGATTAGCAATAATTATTTTAAATTTCATAGCAAAAAATGGCTAGAAACCAAACGTTTTCTAATGAAGAAAAATACGACGTGTTGCTCAGCTTTGCACAGTTCGGAATTATATTTATTAAGGTATGCTTAGGATTCGTCGTATTTTATAATATATACAGTTTTATGAAGCTGTTGGCGTTTTAAACATAGGTATCCAGAACGAATTCATTAGAGAGGCTTGCAGAAATCAAATCTCAAAAAACGTTGTTAACAACAAGTCAAGATATGTTTCTCGTAAAAATACTGAAGTTATCAGGGAGGGACTGAAGAAAAAGGAATGTTTTTATTTAAAAGCTGACAAAGGAAATAAGGTTGTTATACTAGACAAAACAGATTATTTTGAAAGAGTAGACAATTTGATTCAAACTGGTCCTTACGATTTAACTGAGAAAAACCCGTTATCAAAAATGATAACAGAAGTAAAAAGTACTTTAAAACAGTGTAAAAACCTTGTGTCCGATAAACTAAAATTCAAACTAACACATAGTAACCCACAATTATCTAAACTGTATTGCCTTCCCAAAATCCATAAACCTGGGAAGTCCATGAGACCTATTGTTTCAGCTGTTGGATCTCCAACGTACAATATTTCAAAATGGTTAGTAGAAGAATTCAGCAAATTAAATATCTCGTATGATAACTTTGAGGTTACTAACTCATTAGAATTCTTAGATAAAATTAAGAATGTTCACTTAAAAGAGGGTGAAATTTTAATATTTTTTGATGTAAGCTCATTGTTTCCTAGTGTACCCATACCACTAGCTTTAGAGTACCTAAAGGAACTTCTTGAAATCAATAATTTGAAGAAATTATTGATGAATATTTACTTCTTACACAATTATGTATGAATCAAAATTTTTTTCAGTTCAACAATAAATATTATAAACAAGTTGAGGGAACTGCGATGGGCAATTGCTTATCTCCGTTTCTTGCAAATTTGTTTATGGGTAGATTAAAACCCAGTTCAAAAAAGAATATTTCCCAAGGGTATGGTGGACGATAGATTTACTATTTTTGATACTAAAACAGAAAATTTGGACACTTTCTTAGAAACATTAAACAATAAATATCCTTCCATTAATTTTACGTACGAAAAGGAGAACAATGGGCAACCTTTTCACGACACGTTAGTTATTAGAAATAACGATAAAATAGAATTTGATATTTATAGGAAATTTATTAATACTGATAGATATGTAACATCCGACTCATTTCATTGCCGTCAACACAAAATGGCAGCATTCCATTTCTTAACTCACAAGTTAGTCAATTTTCCATTAAGTAAAGAACGTTTTAACAATGAAATGAATCGGATTAAAAATATAGCTAAAAGTAATGGATATAATGATAATTTTGTACATAAACTAGTAAATAGATATAAGTTAAATATTTATTTCATATTGGGTTCAAAAATAATATATCGCATATACCAGGGGAACTTAGATACAGATCGGTATTTCCAAATATTGGAACTTATTCTACCGGAATTACTCTGCCTTTGGCCTATTTACGCGACATATATTTTCAGCAGGACGGGGCACCTGCTCATAATTCCCTTAGAATAAGGCAGTATTTGGAAAATGGATAGGGACCAATGGTCGTGTAAGATGGCCGGCGAGAACGTCAGATCTCTCGGTTTTGGATAACTTCCTGTGAGGTGAGAAAACAAAATATATAGGACAAGACATCACACCTTAGCCGATTTATTAAACGCTGCAAGAAGGGCATTCAATGAAATGCAACAACGACCGGTTAGTATTTTTAATATCTTAAGAAAAATTCGGAAATTATGTAGTCTTTGTGTAAAGCAAAATGAACATCATTTCGAGCAGTATCTTTAGGGTATAGATTTATTTTTTTGTTTATTTTAGTGATCTTTAGTGGTAGGATTAGTTTTTGTTATTGTTGTTAGTTGCTGTTTAGAGGTATTAGAGGTAGAATTATTAACATTTTCATTTTATTCAATTAATAATATTTTTCAAGATTGAAGGATTCACGTGTTTAGCAGCGAAAAACAGGTTAATAATTCTTAAACCTTTTTCAAGGAAACAGGCTAAAATTATAACAATGTAAGATAAATAATGTTATGATAGTTATTAAAAATATTCCATTTTACATTATAATTATTGAATTATTAAATTGCTAAAATTTGAACATTTCTTGTAAAATAGTATAAAACAAGGATATCAAGGCAATAATTTATTGCAGATTTTTTAAAAAAATTCTTAGGTCATAAATAAAATATACCTGAAAAATTCATTTGTTTTGTAAGCAATCCCAGCTTACTACCAAAAATTAAGTCTATCTCTAAAAAAATGCAAATTAATGAGCGATTCGAATAGAGAAGTATATACTATTATATATTTTCGAGAAGCTTATTGTAGACTGAATAATATAAAATAAAAATATACGGGGTGTCCCATTTAAAAAATTATAACTGTGTGTTATATCTCAAAAACGACAGCTCACATAAAAAATCTGACTACGCCACTGGATGTGAAAGTGTATCAGAGCCAGTTTTTACCTTTTCGATAAGTTAAACAACAACCGAAATACGAGTGGGGGCCAAAAATGCAATATTTTCATTTTCACACTGTATCTTAAAAACGAAGGGGCTATGAAAATTTTGTTTGGGTCATCTTTCGTTTCACAAAAAAGTAGCAACACGCCGCGAAAACCGCAACCCTATATCTTCACTAATAAGAGAGATACCCCATAAAAACAACGAAAATCGGGCACCCTGTACATGGAATTAAATATGTTAGGTATTTAATTAGATAGTTGATATGAGTTAGCCGATACTTGATGGAAATCCATTATACACTGAATAAAATGTCTATAACTTTAATTTCCTCTATATTACATTAAACCATGACAACTGTTCCATACGAAAGAAGATTGTAATGGAAATTAAAGTTATAGACGTTTTATTCAGTGTATTCAGGGTTATATTAAAAATAACAAAATTATGTTCACTTTCACTAAAATCGAATATGCCAAAAAATGATTACTATTCTAAATTAGCCCTATATTTAACCCCATAGGTATAACTGCTTTGTACCTTTACATAACTACGACCAACTTATCTTTACTTTAATAAATAACTATATATCTAATAAAAATTATTTACTTATCAATGTCGTCTTCTCCAATCTCTAAGAATGGCTTAATTTGTCCTTCTCCAGCGCTGTTCACAAGTAAATCAACTTCTTTCACATCTTTCAATGCAGCTCTGGTGTTTTTCCAGTCTCTTAGATCAACACATATAGTTTTTGAATATTGGGATGGGACGCTTTAAGGCGGTCTGAAATTAATACATGAGGTGACTATACATCATTGTTTATATATACGAGTTTAAAATTCCTCTGTCATTACACATTGGCCTATAATGGGCCATCACGAGGTTGACAATAGTTGCTGCCAGTATTATCCCCGAACAATAACAAGACAAGAAGGGGCACAGTCCGTCGGAACTTGTATATTGTGCTTACAAATACTCGCCGACAAATCCGAGAAATTCATACAGCTGTGCAGATGCCCATGCTTTTACAAGATTGATGCGACTAAAAAGAATAAACGTTCACTTATCGGGGTGATTTAAAAACGAGTTTAAAAATATCTATCCATAATTGTTATTGTGACCTATTTTGATTTATATGTGTTAAAAGAAATACGGGAAAAACGTCAAGTTGTTTAATTAATAGATCTTAATATAATTATAAAAAGTACTGTTTGTAAAAATTAAGTAAAAAATTAAATTAATTGTTGAAATTTTTAATCTAAGATGGCGGAACAAAATGGGGGCTTAATAAAGTACTCAACAATTTAGTCTAAAAAACTAATTGTGGTGTAGAGATAAACTAGTAAACCTGTGGTACTAATTAAAGATGGTGGAACAAAACGGGGGCCAAATAAAATATTTGTAATAGTGAAAGCGTCCTTAGATGCCAAAAAAAAAGCTACTCATCAGATTAACTTTCATTTTAGGCAAAAATTAAGAGTCATATGGAGATGATCTGGTAATATTAAAACTTTAAAAAAACTAAATACCCAATTTTCTCAAATTTTGCTCAAAAAGCAAGTTTTAGGAATAAACTGGTAACATTTTGGTATGAGTAAAATATAGCAAAACAAAATGGTGACCTAATAAATATTTAAAAAATCGGCCTGAAAAAACTTCTTATTAGATTAATTTCAAATTTTGTGCAAGCAATAAATGTAATATACAGATAAACTGATAAAGTTGTGGCACGAATTCAAGATGGTGGAACAAAATGGCGGCCAATTTTTTTTTTAATTCAAATGACACATCACATTTTATAGAAAGATTAAATGTGATATAGGGATAAACGTCGGTATAAACTGGCAGAATTCAACAACAACTGTGGCATAGGTAGAAATTAAAAAAAATATTTATATAGTCGCATGCAAACACTTTTAAAGAACTATTTTTTGTCATTATTGGTACATAGATATTTTTATATTCTTCGATGATATCAAGAGTTACATTAACCAAAACTTTATTAATATCTTGGATACATTTTGCACCTTCAACCTCATTAAGATATTTTTGAGTAAATAATTTCTTAAATTCCTTTATAGAATCGTACTGAGGTTGGATTTCTCGAATTTTCGTAACAATTCCTTATCAGGGCAAAAAAAATCCAGGGAATCCTGATTAAGGTTTCATGTTAAAAGAAATGAGTAATTTTTGCGTTTTAAAGTTTCTCATAAAGATGGAACGGAGTTAATCGTAATTTTCCAGCCATTTACCAAGCACAAAACACTAAGAAAATTGGTAAATGCTGGTATTATGCAATCATTCAGGCAACTGCCCATGGAAGTTTTCTGGACTTTTACGTTGAAAAAAATCATATTAATTATATTAACCCATACAATGTTTACTGTAATTTGGAAAATTGGAAAATCCAAGTAGTTTCGGAAATATTCGTAAAATACCAAATTTTGCTAAATTAATTTTAATTTTTTTCTGGCTTTATACGAAAAGATTCTAAAAAACTGAAATCATATTTTTGTACCAAATTTTTCTGCTCTCTAAGGCGGCATATTTAAATTTTAAATCCGATGTTTCGTCTTAAGGGACTCATCAACCTCATTTTTTAAATACGGACCTGGATTTTTATTTCATTTTTTGAAAGCTTTCGATCTGTGTCGAATCGGTTAGAGAGAGATACGGTAAATGATTGACTTATGGAAACCATTATGGAAAAACAAATTACTTTAAATCTATATGTGTGGTACATCATTGTTTTAGAATGCTTTCGAAAAATGAAATAAAAATTCCAGGTCTGTTTTTTAAAAAAATTATATCTGACGATGAGTACCAGAAGACGAAACGTCGGATTCAAAACCTTGACCGTCTTGTAGGGTAGAAAAAGCTACAATAAAAATATGATTTTAGTTTTAAAAATCTTTTCAAATAAAGTCAGAAAAAAATCTGTACATTTTTTGCATTCCGAGATTTCACTAGATACTAATCTTTCCTTTTTATTTATTTATTTTTTAAATACAATATCCAATAGGCCAGCCAATTACAGGATAAGGAAAAAGATAAAAATACTAAACATAACATGCAATATAAAATATATAACAACAATAACAGTATAACACTTAACGACAAAATTTAGACTTTTTGGGCAAGAAAAAGTAACGGAGAATATAAATAAAAAATAGTTGTTGAACAATGAAAATTAAAAATGAAGTTAAACAAACATCCTTCTAATCTGTTGAATGCTGCAGTTTAATATGTCAATACTATTTTCAATTTTATTGTAGTTTTTTGAAATCTGGTATACTGGAGAAGATATAAGAATGTTTGTTCGTGGAGCTGGGGTTTGAATAAAGCTCAAGCGCCTCGCTTGCAATCTAGGCACTCTAAATCTAATACAATCGAGCAGACGGATGCAATTAATCTTATTGTTTAATAATTTATACAAAAATATAACTGAGTTGCATGATCGACTAGCCTAACTTAGTAAGGCCGAACTAAGTTCTTTTAAGTCTAGAAATATGAGTCTGGTATATTGGACGCCATACGATAGAAGGGTAGTCAAAACGAGATCTTACAAAGGTCGAGTAAAGAGAAAGCAGTGTAGCTCCCTTGAATTACGCAAAATAAAGCCCATTCCTTTTGATGCGTTTATCATTGGTCTTCAATATGGTTAATAAATGTAAGTTTTGAATCGAAAATTACTCCAAGGTCCTTAATCAATGTAGATTCTGCGAGCCAGGGGCGTGCAGTCCTTGGAAGCGAGGGAAGCAGTGTTTCCCAAAAAAAAAATACAAAACATCTTCTAAAATGTAATTTTTGAAATAGGAAACCATTAATTTAGTTTATATTAAAAATGCTAAAATATTATCTCAATGATCAAGCCCATAATAAATGCGGCCTTTACTCCGACCCAGCCACATTAGAATATCGAATAGAAGCTATGCGGGCCGCTAGCTTCTCTGCAGCCAAGTCCTGTATGCTTGATTTCCTGTGAATCGAGCTAGAGGTTATTGAACTTTCCACCGGCTGTTTGCAATTTTGGCATTTCAGTCGCGTGCTTTAAGTGGTGGTGGAAGCTATCGTTGGAGTAGGTTCTTTATTTGAACGGCTATCCGTGTGTTGTGTGATACGTACGTCGCGTCGTGCATGGTGCGATATGGAAGACAATAATACGGACGTGGATATGCAAATACCGTCAACTTCGGCTGTCGGTAATAACGTTGAAAATGTTGGAGAATTTAGTAAGAAGAGTGGGTGTGAAACTGTATTAGACATTTTTATCCGGAAAAACAATACGAACGATTTAAATGAATAAATGGTGTGAAAATATAAGTAAATTATTTTGTTGGTCATGTTTACTTTTTGAAAATGAAAAAGGTCTCTGGAATAAAACTGGTTTTTCAGATTTAAACAACTTCCATTAAGCTGTAAAAAGACACATTATGTCCAAAGCACATTTACAGGCCGTCACAAAAGAAAAAGTCCTCGGCAAAAACCAGAATTGAACACGCCCTTAATAAACACTTGAAAATTAGTCACCGCCAACACAATGAACTAGTCGATAAAAATAGGCAAATATTAAGAAGACTTATCGATGTTGTTTGTTTTCTCGGACAGCACAAATTGGGATTTAGAGGTCATGATGAAACAACGGTTTCTTCAAATAGAGGAAATTTTCAAGATTTACTTAGTTTAATGGCTAAATATGATGATTGCTTAAAAATCATTTAGAGCAGTCTAGCGTTTTTTGCGGAACGTCGAATCGAATTCAGAATGATTTAATTTCCGCTGTTGCAACCATTATTCTAAAAGGAATTAAGCAGGAGATTGGCGAGGCGCTATTGCTATTGTTCTGGACGAAACAACCGATATCACTAATTTTAGCCAATTATACACTATAGTAATACACTACGTTAAAACAGAGAAGTATTCAAGAGCGATTTTTAGGTTTTAAGAATGTGTCCGAAAATCGTACAGCAGGTGAATTATATACGTAGTTTATAACGTTACTAAAGAAATTAATGGAGAGATAAAATTAGTTGCTCAAAGCTATGATAAAGCTGCAGTGATGGCAGGACAATTAGGGAGTCTGCAAGCTAAATTTCGAGAAACTTTTCCAAGTGCTGTGTTTGTCCATTGTTTTGCTCATACATTAAATTTAGTTTTATCCCAGTCCATCAATCACATTAAAGAGTGTAAAGTATATTTCGTCACTTTAAGTGGCATGGCTGCTTTTTTTTCCAAGTCAACAAAACGTACATAAGCTTTGGACTCCATTGTCCACAAACGTGGACTCGGAAGCAATAAATAATTCGAGGGGGTTTTTGGACTGTTTGAAACGAGATTTTAATTTTCAGAAATATTTCCATTCTCGGACAATGTTTTTAATACATTACAAACTAAAACAAATGGTATTGCTTTTTGCCTAAAAAAAGTGGATGATTTTTAAGTCCATGTTAAGTCAAAGAAGAGATGACTTTGACCTATTTTGGGAGACAACGATGAAGTTAAATGTAGAGCCACAAGCCAATCGTCTTCGAACAGACAAATGAGATGTTCAAACATCATACAGACGTCTCTTTTATGCAATAATCGATCAAATTCAGCAACAAATAAACTATAGATTTAACGGTTTAAATGATTTTAAATTCCTCGAGCTATGCAATTTTGATGCATTTAAAGGAAAAACTTTTCCAGAAGATGCGTTTAAATCCCTTTTTCTTCATTATGGCCAGTTCTTCGACCGAGTGTTACTGCGATCTTAACTAAACGTGATTTACGAAACTGATGACAAAATAACGCTAAGGAACTAATGCAATTTTTAAAAGGCAAGGAGCTGGAAGATGCCTACATCGAAGTGTCGAAATTATGTGAATCAGTATTAACAATACCTGCCACAAGTTCATCAGTAGAACGCAATTTTTCAACACTTAAACGTATAAAACATTTCGTAAGAAATACAACGGGGTAGGAGAGACTTTCGCATACATCGCTGTTGTCCATTGAAAATAAACTTCTCCAAAATATGTCGGAGCATCGACGTTTTTATGATGACGTCATTGACGAATTTGCAAAAAATGATCGAAGAATTGAATTACGTTACAAAAAGGTAAGTTTCTAAAAATTGCTTTCCTTTCTTAAAATTTCACCGCACGCCCCAGCTGCTAGCACAGCATTATCTATGGCCTAATTATGCTCAGTTGGTTGTAATTTTCTCGAAGAACACATAACATTACACTTTAAAGGATTTAACGGAAGTATATTTTCGGTACACCACCTACCAACCAAGTCTATACAGTTTTGTAGTCTATAAGCATCGTCAGGAGAGCGAATTTCATAAAATATTTTAAGGTCGTCTGCATACAGCAAACATTCGACCTCCAATCCAGAGACAATGTCATTAATGAACATATGAAAGAAACGTGGTGCACGCACCAACCCTTGCGGTACCCCCGATGACTGTACAAATCTCTCAGACCCGTATCCACAGAACTGTACATATTGATACCTATTTGATAAATACGGACGGAATAAAACGGATCTGAAATACCGAATGCTAAAAGTTTTTTAGTAAAATTCTATGAACAAGCCTGTTAAAAGCTTTAGAAAATCTGTGTAGATCACATCTACCTGACTCAGTTTGTCAAGCTTCTCAGATATGTATTGGGTAGCACACACAAGGAGAGTAACTGTTGAGTTACCGGACATAAAACCATGCTGTTTCAAGGTGTGCACAGCCATATATTTATGCAAGACGATCTAGAATAGTTTGCTGAAATTGCACACAGTAGCCACTGGTCTACAGTTATCCACATCGCTGCGCTCACCCTTCTTAAAAACTGGACAAATACGTAATGCTTTCCAAGAATCTGAATTCAAGAGCCCCGGAATAATTTAAAATCTATTATGCCTTATCTTAATACGCATATATGTTTCGTCTTGGGGGAGGCTGGAGCCTCATAGCCCTCCCCCCATTGATTGCGCCAGTGGTAACATATATCATGACTTTCGTTGGGAGAAGTAATGTTAATTAATTTTTGTTTCACGTCGCCCCAACGTCACAACTATGACACCATGATCCTTATCTGGAACATGTTCTGCATTACCACAGGCAGAGCAAGATGCCCTTGTAGCTTTGGTGTAACGTGAAACAAAATTACATTACATTATTTTTCCTAACGAATATCATATTGGATTTTCCTGTAGTTACACGGCCCGTATGCCGTATACGTGCATGTATATAAATGGTGGCTATACAGCCAACAAGCAACCCAGAGGGTAAAGCTTTGGGTTTATATCTAAGTTGCTCTGGCGGGCCTGGGTTCGAATCCTAGGTGGGTGAACGATTTTTTAAGGTATATATTATATGGTAATAAAATCTAACACAGACAAGTATAAAATGTATTTACTCCATGCTTCACCCCGTTTACGCTGATCGGCTTCGAATGTAGGTGGTTTGAGGTTGTTGATGTAGATACACGCTTTTCAGTCGATAGGTCACTTGATAAAGAACAAAAGGCTGCACGGTAATTCAAGAGTTGACAGCTCAAGGGTGGGGAGTGGGCCGGAGATCAAGGGTGACTAAGGACTGTGGTTCGGAACCTACGTTAAGCTGTAGGTCCCGTCCAGATTGGTCAATCCCATGATGGAAAGGAGACGTTAAAATGTGCTAGCAAAACAAATGGTGGCTATTTTTAGCGTGTATAAACATCGCGCTCTGTGTGGCCGGTCCTTTAGAAACAATTAATTTATGGAATTATGTCTATGTTTATAAAAGATATTAAGGTTTCCATTAGTTTGATACTTAATCCTGAAAACATTGTATTAGAATGTTTAAAAGATAAAGAAGTGCAATTTTACGTAATTAACTTAAAAATAGTAACATGTTCCACTTATCACAAGTTTCTTGTCATACTATTCTGTGATGATCATATAATATTTTTTGAAAAGAAGGAATCAGTTTCCATTTTCCAGAGCTATGTAATGAACAGTAAAAAGAAATTTTTTTTGCATTGACTCGTAATAATAAAATACCAAAAAGAAGTAATTGTAAATCGTCAAACGTCACTATTAAAAATAAGACTATAACAAAAAAGATAAATCCTTTGACACTATACTTACCTAAATCTTCTGCCGATCTGCCCATAGCTATAACTTTTGCTCCATCGTTAGCTAATTTCAAAGCAACTTCTCTTCCAATCCCTACAAAACATGAGAGTGTAAAATATCTGAAGCTAAACAAAAATACAAATTTCTGGCGAAAAATTATTTTTAAATAAACAAAGGATTCGTCTACGTTCGTAACTTTTGATAAAAAACCATAAAAGGCAAGCCTAGTACTAGAAATGTAGTGTGTTCACTTGAATATAATGGTAAAAAAAATATTTCAATTTGCGAATTTAACATTCTTTTTCTACAAACGTGAAAGAGGTTATTTTAAGGTATTAAGCAGATTTACATGTTGCTAATAAAATGCGATTCTTTCCAAAACGGTACAAGTTATCGATTAAAATAAGGTATACCTTTTTTGTAGCAAAATGATGTAGGAATCAAACGATGAAAGGAAAATGAAGATGTTCTTCACTCATTCAAAAATGTATAAATTTAATCGGGAAATTTCGTCTGCACCTGTATAAAGCAGACATACTGAACAGCGGTTTATATATGAAAACAAGCTTTACTATGAGCTAATTAAATTGTTCGGAAATTATTTTCAGCACAATATTGCCAAAACGGTAGTATATGATGTTCTTCAAGAATAGTTGCTTCAACGCTGTATTCAGAAAGTTCACGCTATATTTTAGATGACTACTGGAAAAAAGAAGAACTAACCATAGCTTTGTAAGTGAAGTTCTTTTAGTGATGAGGCTGGCTTAACCGCGGTGGGATTATTAATTCTCACAATATGCATATTTGCCACAACTATCAACAAAAATGTATCGTTAATGTATGGATGGGAATAATTGGGGACTGTTTAGTTGGACCATCTAAACTACAGTGAAACCTCCCTTAACGGACACCTCCGAACCATGTACACCTCTGCTGAACGGACAATTTTGAAGTCACCAATCGTCGGTATATGTATTCCTTTGTATTAAACCCTTTTGACAACGGACACTCTCAACAACGGACACGGAGAGTAAAATTTGGAACATTTTTAATAAAAACAGTAAATGTACCTCTTCAGAACGGACAGATGTCCAGATAATTTTTGGAAAAACCTACATTTAATGTCGGTGTTTTTATTGTACATTATGGCCAATACTTAGATCTATAATAAATAGATCACCTTATTTTTATAAAATGTAGTCTTCATCAATAGGATATCTTAGTTTCGATGTTACTCTGGTGCGATCAATATGTCATCAAACAAAAGAAAGTTTTTGAGCCTTCAAAAAAAGTTGAAATAATACAGTACGCGGAAAAAATCAAACTTAGTGTTAGCCGAAAAATTCTGTGTAGGAAAATTTCAAATTAGTGATATTTTGAGAAACAAAAGCGATCTTAACAAGCTATTCGCCGAGACCGGGAACGTGAAAGAGAAAAAGAAATGTGCGAAAACGAACAAATTGTCTACGATTGGTTTTGTAAAGTACGCTCCAAAAACATTCCAATAGCCGGTACAATAATAAAAGAAAAAGCACAAGAAATTTCGAAAAATCTAGAAGTTGATGGTTTTAAAGGATCAAATGGATCGAAGAAATTATCCATATTGCTCAAAGAGACCTAGTTTTAATAACAAAACATGACACGTGTTTCGCCCTTTCGAGCATCATCAGACCTACAAACAACAGAGAGAACCTTAGTAAATAATCACACTCACAAATCCTAAAACAATAACTTACAAATAGAATAAAACACACTAAAGCACAACAAAACAAACAACTACTTATACATATTTGATGGACATTAAAATGAGGTTAAGTCTCACGTGAATAAACAAAATAAAATATTAAAAAAGGTATTAAAAGAAAATTCATGTCTCTAGACGGGATCGAACCCAGACCACCCGAGTGAGACGCCGAAGCAACCACCCACAGACCACTGGACTAGTCGAAGAAAAGAACCAAAAACTCTCACTCTATGAATTAGTGAATGAAATGAAGGTTGCCTACAATTATTATTACATCAAATTGTTAAATATTAGGGTTGGTTCAAAATTAAAATCATCGCTTTGGTTATTTCCATTTTTTCTAGAAAGTCAAGCTTTTTCCCCTTCGGACATGCATGTAAAACATCAACGTCAGAAATGGAAAATTCATGACCTGACTCCAACAAATGATTGGCAAAAGCTGAAACAGTCTCAGTTACATCCGTATTTCTGAATTTGTTGACAAGGCTTAAATGTTCTCTCACCCTTGTGGAAATTTTTCGACCTGTTTGTACCACATAGGTCGTGGAACATTCGCTACAATTTAGTGCATAAACCCCAGATCTGGACAATTTATCGGTTGTGTCCTTTGTCCTTACTAAATGTCTCTTGAGAGTATTTACTGTTTTGATTGAAATATTGACATTTTTAATATATTTTTAATGGACAGTTATATAGGCAAAGGTCTGGGCTGGCTATGGGTTCTTGTTTGTCGCCATTTCTGAGTGAGGTTTTGATGAACAATTTGGAAAACAGGATAATGAATAGTTATTTTGCCTCCTTTCTAACAGCATATAAAAGATACGTGGATGATATTTGCATTGTGTGGAATGGCAACAGAAATCAGATGGAAGAGTTTTTACAATTCGTTAACTCCTTGCATCCTAAAATTGAGTTTACATTGGAAATGGAAGATGAAGGAAAACTACCGTTTCTTGACCTTTTACTATCGCGGAAACACAGTAGGATAGAGTTTGAGGTTTACCGGAAAACATCGTCCACGGATAATGTTATTCAGTATGCTTCAAACTCTCCTTACACACATAAATTCGCCGCATTCAACTCCTTTTTCTATCGGTTGTGTAATTTACCATTGTCAAGGGAAGCGCTTACTAAGGAGCGTGATATTATAATGCAGATTGATGCTATGAATAACGGTTTTCCTTTGGAGTCCATCACCAAATTATATTACAAATTTATAAACAAGTACAAAATGTCCTATACTGTCATAAATTCAAAACTTAGCGATGAGACAAATTTTTTTAAGTGCATTACTTTTTTCGGAAGTATTTCTCTCCAATTGTCAAAATTTTTTAAAAATATTAAAAATGTCAATATTTCATTCAAAACAGTAAATACTCTCAAGAGACATTTAGTAAGGACAAAGGACACAACCGATAAATTGTCCAGATCTGGGGTTTATGCACTAAATTGTAGCGAATGTTCCACGACCTATGTGGGACAAACATGTCGAAAAATTTCAACAAGGGCGAGAGAACATTTAAGCCTTGTCAACAAATTCAGAAATACGGATGTAACTGAGACTGTTTCAGCTTTTGCCAATCATTTGTTGGAGTCAGGTCATGATTTTTCCATTTTTGACGTTGATGTTTTACATGAATGTCCGAAGGGGAAAAAGCTTGACCTTCTAGAAAAAATGGAAATAACCAAAGCTATAAAAAGTCCCATTCTCACTTGCGTTAACGATGTTTTTAATTTTGAACCAACCCTAATATTTAACAATTTGATGTAATAATAATTGTATGCAATCTTCATTTCATTCACTAATTCATAGAGTGAGACTTTTTGGTTCTTTTCTTCGACTAGTCCAGTGGTATATGGGTGGTTGCTTCGTCGTCTCACTCGGGTGGTCTGGGTTCGATCCCGTCTAGAGACATGAATCTTCTTTTAATACCTTTTTTAATATTTTATTTTGTTTATTCACGTGAGACTTAACCTCATTTTAATGTCCATCAATTATGTATAAGTAGTTGTTTGTTTTGTTGTGCTTTAGTGTGTTTTATTCTATTTGTAAGTTATTGTTTTAGGATTTGTGAGTGTGATTATTTACTAAGGTTCTCTCTGTTGTTTGTAGGTCTGATGATGCTCGAAAGGGCGAAACAGGTGTCATGTTTGTTGTGAATTGTAAAATTATAATTTAATGAGACCGAGACTTGGAGTCTTTTTCTATGTTTGTGATCAAATGGATGGTTGGAGAAGTTCTGTCAACGTCATAATATCTTTTTCAAATCCATCTGTGGCGAAGCAGCGGCTATAGACTTGATTCATGTAATTGATTGGCAGACGAAATTTTGTGCTATTATTGAAAACTACGCACAGAGGGACATTTATAACACCGATGAAACGGGACTCTTTTTCCGCGCCTTGCCAAATAAAACGTTTTCTTTAAAATGCGAAACATGTGCTGGCGGGAAAGCGTTCAAGGAGAGACTCAGTAGTAGTTATAATATGGGAGCGCCTCCTCCTCCTCCTCTTCCTCTCTCTCATGTCCCTCATTCTTAACTTCCTCCCCTTTTATTCTCATTCGCATCATATTTTTAATTTTTTCTCTTTGTTCTCCCACATTTGATTTTGCATTCTTAAGTCTTATAAATAGGTGCATCATGATCATTTTAGTATGCCGAGGCACATTTACTAAGCTGTGCTCGAGTTGCGTAAAAAGTTATTTTTGAATTTTTCCACCAATTTTGTATAAAACAAAAAGAAAAAATGTGTCAAGTAATAAGTGAATTATGTGTAATCGCGAAAAATTAACTACAACTATCAGACAGTTAAAAGTTAAATATCTCAATTTCTTTGAAGTGATTTCGAAAGATGAATACACCAAGCTGTTTTATCCACTGAAACGAGATTATTTGGAAGCAATTGACTGTTGTGATGATTATTTAGAAGGAATTATAAGCCTTACTACGTTTTTCAATACATTTGGGAAATCATACTTTGTAGGAGAATTAAGCCACCTAATAGAATTTATAGGAGAAGATTGCCAATTTATACCTGCTATTATTGCAACCCAAAAGAGGTTTCAATTATACGAAGATAAAAAACAGGTATTATCAAAGAAAGTTAATCCTATTCGCAAGAGACGTCCCCCTACATATTTAAAATATTATGTTAAATAAATGAAATGGCTGAGTTGCTGATTGCAGTTAAATTATTAGAGGAGAAATTTAGTAATCTTTCAAAAACCTATTTCTCATATTGTATGGCAAGTGGTCCGGAGTGGATAGACTTTTATTGTAATCAATCTGAGGAATTCGTAAAGGCTGCCCTCTGTTGCAACAAATACATTGAAACATTAAATTTTTTTCAACTTATTCAAGATCTAAAAGATATTGGCTTTGGTTACTATTTAAAAGACTTGAAGCAATTTATTGACGAGGATACTATTCTTCAAGAAATTGAAAAGGAAGAATAAATTTAATAATATTTACAATGGAGCAAATGGTTACTGAAATGTATGAAGAGTTTATTATATCTGCTGCATACTTCCAATATTTATCAATTGTAGGCGAAGAAGACGCAGAAGCACAAGATTTGTCAGCATATGTTAATAATATAGATCGAATGGAACAATGTAAATTAGCCGCTAAATTTTGTAATGATTATTTAAAATATAAAAATGAGTATGAACTTTTAAATGAATTTAGAAAATTAGATTTAAGGTATCATATTAATTGTATTCAATCATGGTTGGTTAATGCAAAATAAAAAGGTAATTAATTTTTTTTTTATATTTTTATTCATTCATAAAACAATTGTCATATAAAAATAACACATTTGTCAAAGCACACATACAAGGTGATTTTGAATGATAGAAGCATTTTGGTTCCATTAGCTTTAGCGCTGGTTGTTCATCTATTTCAATCACATGCTTTTTAGAATATTTCTGTATAAAATCCTTTTTTTCGCTTCCTTTTACAAAAACAAAATCTGCTTTCTTCGTAAGTGTTTCAATTATTTTTGGGAAATGATGTAATGGAGTAAATCCATTATTCCAATGTATACAATGATAATTTTTCGTTAACCATACCGCCTGCTTGTGACAATCAGGTGAAAGAAACTCCATTGGAAAAGGCTTTTTAAAAATGTAATGAGTCATTTCATAACCATCAAAAGCTGCAAGCTCTTTCGGTATAAATTTATTTTTTTCATCTTTGAATCCTTGAATATCTATAACCAATCTCATATTTTCAAAGCAGCAAATTTTTTAATGAGACTTTTTTTACTTGAATAATTTGCAATTTCTTCTTTCAGTTGATTAATTTTAAAAATAAATTTTTCAATTTGTAGTTGTAGTTTTGATGTCATGATTAAAACTAAAAGCTTTTGAAAATTTCTTTAAATTAAATCGAAATATGAAAATAGTGGGGATAAAGTTTATAATTGTTTCACAATTTTAGTAAGAGGGTTGTAGCTAAATAATTTGTCATGTAAAATAAGACAATAAGCAGAAGTATCTTTTTTAATTGCATTGTGTGTCTCAAATTCAATTCTCATTACTACGGATCCCGTTTGAATTGTTTCTTTTTGATGGGAGCAATCAATATGTGTAATAGGACTAATGTTTTTGAATTGTTCAGGATTAAAAATGGGTTCATTTGGAACACCATAATAAGACTGTCTAAAGTTGGCAAACATTTCGTATAAAGCAGAAAATTTGTTTTCTTCGAAATTTAAGTACAAATCGTGATAAGGATATCTTTCAGAATTTAAATATACTCTAATATTTGACAAGGTAATATTGTCAAATTTACTCATATCTTTAACAATTTTCCCTTTTCTGTTTTCTTGAAAGCCAATCACAACATGACGAGGAGCTTCTAGTTTACTAGTTGTTTTTACCGGCCATGTGTGACGGGTTGTTTCGGTTAGAGAAGAATATTCAACAAGTTCCCAACTCCTGAATCCTATCAATATATCTTTATTTGATTCTAATATTTTTGATAGAGCAAGTTGTTGTGGCATATCAACTAGAATGTGAGGAACTTTCCAATAAATTTTATCGAAAGTAACCAATGGAGTGTCAGGAGCAGTAACAAGGTGTGCCGGATCTTCTTTGAAAATAACACCATCTAAATCATCAGTTGATCTAATAAGAACCAATTCCTGTTTCATATTCATAATAATTTTTCTGTAATCTTCAAAAAATCCTAAAAGCATTTTTAGTGGTATGGATACGGAGAATTTTCCATCATTATCAACTAAAATTGTCTCACCTTCCTTCCGATGTGGAAACCAACCTGCATTTTCCAGTTTTAAACTTTCGTTGGTATTGTGAGAAAGGTAGCTTTTTAAGGTTGATGCTAATCCAACATTTCTTATTGAATCTATAGTAATTCCGTTTAGTTCATAGCGGATTTCTCTGAACAAAAAGGCTATACCATTGTTAATAAATAGCAATTCTTTCTTATATTTACCTTCTGTATTAGTTAATTTTCCTTCGATATAAAGTAAACTATCTGATGGTAGAGTGTAAGCATCGAGTTCTTGAATTGGGATCCTTATTTCATCATTGTAATCGAATTTTGAAGAAATATATGGTTGATATGTGTGAAGCTCAGAACTGACGATGGAATTGTCTACATAAAGCTTTTCGTTTACGTTTAATATGTTCATTATTTTAAAACAGTGAAACCCAAGGATGTGAGAAATTTACGATTATCTCGTCTTAACTTGTTGGTGTTGGATTTGATACTGAACTGTTGTTTAGGCTTTTTCTTTTTATAAGTTTTTACTTTGTTGATAGTAGTAGGGGCAAGTCTCATCCCAAGGGCTCTATTATATCTAACAACCATTTTATATTTCACTTGTTTGTAAATGTAACCTTACTGTTATAGTTTCTCCTCTAAAACTGATAAGTTCTCCGTCTTGATCAACTATTTTAACTGTTATATTGTTAATTGCTTTGACGCAAACTGGAAAATACAAAATGGGCAAAGGAGATTCAACTATTTTATACCCTGGAGCTACAGTTCGATAA
>JAUTXW010001122.1:237500-278710 GCA_030620095.1 Kuschelorhynchus macadamiae | reverse complement strand
CAAACTTTTTTTTGATAACAGCTTGCAAGTAACAGCTAATGTGATGTTTTACTACTTTGTGTAAATTATTTAAATCTCCAAATGCGTAGTAATTTCACAAACCATGTTCATTAACAAACAGCAAACAAGGCTAATAGAAAAGTTTATTTCTTATCTCACACCCTTTCAGCCACATATACTGCTCATAATATTTGTCGGCAGGTTTTAATTTTTGTTGTAAGATGTTTCATTTCGGGCTTTGGCCTACCCGTATTTATTATATTTGTTTTTTGCGAAAACTTTGGGGAAGAAAACTCTTTATTTAATAAAATTACACAACTCTACAACAGTCCCAATGGCCGCTAGATTATTTACCGGCAAATACCCCGGTGGCTGCCGCACATGTACTTGTCGAATCCATCGTCGAAATTGACTAAAACGCCTTATTTAATTTTAATTTTGCTTATTTAATGACAAACCGCTCGCAACTTAACCTCTCCACTTTTTCGTTTGACCTCGTAAGTTTTGTATATGAAGTAATAACCAACAAAAATTTTGCTTCCGCCGTAAGTCGGTCCGTGGTGTGTAAGGAAAGGAAGACGCACTGTGTACATTGTCATTTGCGCGACAAAGACAGAGTGATATATTATTTTCTTCTCTTGTGCGTACTGATATTTAACTTGAAATGTTGCTTCTGCTTTTGATGGTTGTATTTTACAGTCAGAGTCGTATTACGGGTTGCGCACTCGCTGGCCTAAATCGGTCGATTTTTAATGAACTATTAATAATATTTGAATTATTTTTTTAATTGAATTTTTAAATTTGTTTTATTTGAGTTTAGGGGAAGCAATGCCAGGACCGCTCGCCCCAGTGTTAATGTGGTCTAATAATTAATGGTGACCATACGGACCTATTTTGATAGTTAATTTCAATTAAAAACTTACTGGACTCGCTTTACTGTAACGAAATGAGGAGACCCCTAATTTGTTGCTAGTATCGAATTCAGTTTTAGAAGTTTTGACCTAAGTTGCTATTCGAGAAAAAAATTTGGGTGCCTACAAATTAAGGGGTTGCAGGGAGTGTAAATAGTTTTCAATTTAAAATAAAATAATCAGTATTGCGGTATTGGATAATCTGACAACGATGCTAATAACGTTTTAATTTTCCATAATAATTAAATTTTTTTGTTTTCTGCGAGAATCGGACCCGACTGGTGAAGCATATATCTGATGTCTAAGTTACTTTATGACATCACAATATTTAATAATCTTTGAAAACTGCATAAAATTTCTAAATTGCTATATACAAAGAAAACCATTCCTTACTTTCCTTCTGCTTGGAGTGACGTATCTCATTTCGGGCTGGCGATCATGCCTAACATTCCCAGTTTCCCGACAACATTCAGTTATTCTCGTGCAAATACACTCTGACTTCTTTTAACTACAGAACAGAATCTACCGTATTGTGTCACAAATGTCACAATGCACGACTGATTTAAAAAACTTTTATATATATATATATATATATATATATATATATATATGTTGATTTTTACTCATTCACGGATGGAAAAATACAATGTGTTTTTATTCCGGGTGTACATCCGTTCACTACTGTCGTTCTGAAAAGAACAGTTTTGTTGACGTTTCGCCAAAATCACATTTGGCATTTTCGAAGTTTTCTTTCTCGCGTCCTCTCAGTCTCTATTCGGACACAAAACGGTTTTGGGGTAAAAAGCAAGACGGTTTCTAAAAATTCGAAAATCACGAATAAATAAAAATATTATTCCAAAATTTTAACAATTTATTAAAATTATTTACATATATAGAAGAGAATTTTTATTTAGTTTCATACTTCTAATCAATAAACAACAGCAAAAATGGCTTATAATTTACATATTTTCTCTGTTATCTGTCTATTATACAGGGCTGCCGAAAGTCCGGCATTAGATTAATATAACCTCAACCAATAACTTTTTGAAAAAACGCTCAGACCTCTTAAATTAGTTTTTTAATTGCTCACATTTTGACGTAATTCATTTGTTTTTGTATTGATATTTGTCAAATGTATGACGTCATCGACCCTTTTTTAAATGGCAACATACAGCTTGTGTACATATTTTCATACAGTATGCTCCTAAATTCTGGCGCGATTCTGTCAAACTATTTCAAAATGGCTACCGTTTAAAATAAAAAAAAAATATGTCACTAGTAAATTTATTTTTTCATTTAACACTAGATATCTGTTAAGTGCATTCAAAATTCTCTATAATAGATTGTTTGCTCAAAATAAAAAAATTAATAAACAGCAAGGCAAAACAAAACAAAATAAAAAGGTTGTTTAATGTCGCAATTCCGAAAATGTCCTCCACCCGCTACTTGGCATGCTCCCAGGCGATGATAAAATCCGTCTACGGAATTCCGAATGGTTTTAGCCGGTATGTTATTTGATTCCACTCGAATTCTGGTTTTCAAATCTTCAATATTATTTGGCCTGTTTTGGTAAACCTTCTTTTAGAAGTCCCCAAAAAAAGTAGTCTAAAGGCGTTAAATCTGGGGACCTCGGTGGCCATTCAATTGTACTACGTCGTCCGATCCAGCAACCTGTACCTGTAAATACTTCATCTAAAATCTAGTGGAACACCGGCATGTTGAAACCAAATTGTTTCATTAGGTATATCTGGATCTACTTCGTTACGAAAAATAACAGATAGAGCAGGCATCCACTCAAAGCTTAAGAACTCCAGGTATCGTTCAGCTGTAAGGATTAAAAAAAGGTACATTCATCTGAAAATAATATGTTATGGGGAAACCTATTATTCTCGTCACACCGTCTCATCATTTCCTCGCAAAATAAAAGCTCTTGGACAAGATATACTTTATAAGGATGGTATTTTTCTGCTTTCAAAAACCTGCGAATTGTACCTCTAGACGTAAAATGATTTTAGGCCAATGAAACTGTTGAAACGTGTGAATTTTCCTGCAGAGATAATGCAATGTTCAATTTTTCATTGCCATGCCCGTCCATTTCTGGGCAAGTCCTTTACTGTACCATGTTCCCCAAATTTGTGGAATATCTTACTAACAGTACACTGTGAGATTTAATTTTCCGGATATTTAGCATTAAACAAAGCGCACGCTTCTTTTTGCGTTCTCATTTTATCTCCACATCCTAACCATATAAAGACTTCGATACGCTGCCTTTCAGACAATACCATTTTTAGTAAAAAAAATTATAAGAGAACACTGTAACAGTACCAAAAATACTTTTACTAAGTAATACTTGTCACAAAATGTCAAAATGTCAAGCAATGCAGGTTTTCACCTTTAAAGGTAAAAAACATGGATGATTGATCATTTTCGTTTAGTGATATAAAATTTTCAAATTTGTGGAATATCTTACTAACAGTACCCTGTGAGATTTGATTTTCCGGATACTTACCATTAAACAAAGCAGACTATTCACTTTGACTTTTCATTTCATCTCCACATGCTAACAATATCAAGACTTCAATAAGCTGTCTTTAGGACGATATCATTTTTATTAAGGTAATTGTAAAAGAACACTCTAATAGTAATGAAATTAATTCTACTAAGTAGTACTTGTCACAAATGTCAAGGAAACCAGATTTTTATCTTTAAAGGTAAAAACAACATGAATGATTGATCATTTTCTGTTAGTGAAATTGTATATTTTTTTTATTTTGAATGGTCTTCATTTAAAAAAAAGCTGTATGTTTTTTTATTAATACAACATTTAATAACATACAGCTTGTAAGACGTCATTTGAAAGCTCTCATCTCGTACAATATGCTCCTAAATTTTGGTTCGTTTCATGTTGATTTTAACTTCAAAAGTAAAAACTTGCATTACTTGACATGTCGTATTGTCCAAACGGCAGCGTATCGAAGTCTTGATATTGTGGAGATAAAATGAGAAGTCAAAAAGAAGTGTGCGCTTTGTTTAATGCTAAATATCCGGTAAATCAAATCTCACAGGGTACTGTCAGTAAGATATTCCACAAATTTGAGGAACATGGTACAGTAAAGGACTTATCCAGAAATAGACGGCCACGTGTTTTAGAAGACAATGCAAAATTGAATATTGCATTATCTCTGCAGGAAAATCCACACATTTCAACAGTTTCATTGGCCCAAAATCTCGATACGTCTTGAGGTACGGTTGGAAGGTTTTTGAAACACATTTATAAAGTATATCTTATCCAAGAGCTTTTGAAAGACGACTATGTTTTTTATGAAAGTTATTGAGTAAAGCTACATTAATTTTATTCCGTACTTTTCTTATTAAATTTTGAACGGTCGCCATTTTGAAATAGCTTGACAGAATCGCGCCAGAATTTAGGAGCTTACTGTATCAGGCAAGAACTTTCCAATGATGTATCACAATGTATATGTTACCATTTAAAAAAAAGGTGGATGACGTCATACCTTTGACAAATATCAATACAAAAACAAATGAATTACGTCAAAATGTGAGCAATTAAAAAACTAATTTAACGGGTCTGAGCGTTTTTTCAAAAAGTTATTGGTTGAGGCTATATTAATTTAATTCCGGACTTGTGGGCAGCCCTGTATAGAGTCATCCATATTACTACGCATGTCTAACTAATTCATATTTGTTCTAGTTGGCCGACGATTCCCCCAAAGAATCTAAGCGGTGGCAGCCGGAGCAGTGCAGGTTTGGGGGGCCGTGACCCTCTTTTACCGTCTCCAGCGTCTCCGCATGCAGTTATAGTGTCACCGGAAACGCTAAGCCACTCGTCCCCCTCGAAATCCACTGCTAAGCACATGACCTCAGGGCATACAGTGCACATACAAACTCATAAGTAGGTATTTAATAGATATTGATGAATTTCTATTTTCATTAATTTTTTTTCGGTCAGAATTTCGATAGCTATTTGGAGAATTCCTTTCAGAATGTTTTTTTTTGTATTTTTAACAATACAATATAACAATTTCGACGATATATTTATTAATCGAAGTACTCAGAGCAAGGACATCATAAAAGGGACTCAGGGTTTTATTACTAATTTTAGTTTTAATCGTAGGTGCGCCTACGGCCAGGTTTTAATGACGTCGTGTCATTTTTATTGGCATTACTACCATAAATTAGCAGCTAAAAAATATCGTATTTGGAAGAAATAGTTAAAATTATGTGTGTATTAACGAGACGTATTCGAATAATGGGTTCTTTGAAGATAATATTCAGGATATTCCCTGAATGGTCCCATAGCAAGCATATTAAAAACCTGTAAAAAGTAGCGGAATGGCGCCATTATTGAAACTTGGATAGCTCAATTGGCTGAACAAGTGGCTCACTGACTTGTGAAATACAATGGTATTAATTTTCTGATTATCAGAATGATTATAAAAAGTTCTAAATCAAGTACTACCTTTTGCCAAAATTCATTAGAATCCACTCGGATAATAAAAGTATACTATTAAGTAGTAGGTTAGTAAAGCGTGAGAACATCTTCTACTAATATCATTCATAAATACTATTATGTTAAAGAACCGTTTTTTATAATCATTGAGGAAGGGGGAAACGACAACACACGTTTAATCTCAAGTTTATGTAAGTAAGTCCAGAATTTTTTTCTGGAAAATTAATTAATTAATAATTAATCTGTGAAACATAAAACTATTTGAAAAGAAAGAATTGTCTATTGTGATATATTAATAACCTTAGCAGATCCTTCTCTGTGATGATTTAATTTGCTCCTTTGCTTGCTCATGATTTTCTACTTAAGATTGATTTCTATATTGGCTAGAACTCATGCTCTCCATGCTGTGGTGGAACTAATCAGTGTTGAAAATGGACCGGGACGCATATGCTAATATAAATATACGTCATTATATTATCAACAAGTAAAAATCCATTTTTACGACCATTAAATTTATTGCTCTTAAAAAAAGACCATAATAAAAAATCCGAGGAGGGACATTTAAAAAATAGCTGCTGTTAATTTAAAACACAAATAAACAATCTAGATGAACTTACCAGTAATGAAATGTGTGCTACACGCTTTCAGGTTTCTTAATATCGATGTCATCTGGCGTCAGATTATCGCTTTTAATAGCTGCCTGCTATCCAGCTTTCTTGCCTCCTTCAAATATCTTTTAAATAAGCAAAATTTTGATAATTCAGGGCATCGAACACAGCAGAAGCTTCTCACTTTATTTATATTTCCGCCGGTTCCCCAACCAACTACTAAATATGTTACAGGCATTTCTCTCGTAATTTTTTTTAATTCCAGCCTATCTTTGAAATACGGTCATAGTATGATGATAGGAAGCAATTTTTTGTAAACTAATCGAGGTCACATTTTTGCCACTTAAAATATAAAGATATGAACACAAAAATAAAAAAAAAAAACTTTTTATTTAAAAAAAAGGAATGTTTTTTTTCCTTTATAAGTGTATTCAATTTCTTTTTTTTTTTTAGTTTTAAATATAATGATTTTAATGTTGAGCGAGTACTGAAAATGGACAAAATTATTTTCATTGATTATTTTTTTTTATTTTTTAGAGAGCAGAATCTTGCACTTTTGTTTTTAATTTACAGTGTTTAGGAATCATTACAAAATGCTCTAATTTTTTTGAGGTTGATGGCGACTTGAAGGTGAAGGAGGAGCTAGTGCCTTTTTTAGATTTTTTAACCCAACTTGGAATACTTTCCATACGCTACGAGTTCATTGGCAGCTAATGTTGAATGTATTAACTTCTCTGAAAATGGTGTTTTAAAAAGCATCTTTGAAAAAGACAGGCTTACATATAGCATAACAGGAATTTATAGACCCTATACAATTTTTAAAGAATTTTGAGCAATATCTAGAAAGAAATCCCAAATCTAATTTTCATGAAATAATATTAGGTGACAAACAGAGCTGGTATTATCTTATATCTAAGTTACATTAAAGTAACTAAGGTACTCTGAATTAACGTAGTTACTGTAATTTAGTTACTTCTTTAATTATGAAAAAGTATCTTGTAACTAGATAGATAGATGTAACAAGATCATTAAAAACTCAAAACCACCAAAGTCGAACCTCTCCGCAGCCGAAAAAAACAGCAATTAAGACCTTAAACGAAGACGCAAACATTCTGGTACTTCCAGCAGATAAAGGCAACGCCACAGTCGTCATGGACAGAACAGAATATGTAGAAAAGGTTACTCAACTTTTGGACAACAACACCTATAATGTTATGCAGGCCGACCCCACAAGTAGACTAGAAAGACGCATTACCCATTTGATCAACCCATCCAGTCTACCACCAGCGGAGAAAAAATCATTAAAACCAAGCAGCTCCAAGATTCCCAGGTTCTACGGTCTTCCGAAGATACACAAGGACAACGTACCACTTCGACCGATCGTCAGTGCAATAGACTCGCACACATACAAACTAGGTAAATATCTTTCAAATTTTCTTAATCCATTTACTGGAAAACAGATTCTTTTATTAAATACTCTGCACATTTCGTGGAAAAACTTAAGACATTCCAGTTGGATCCCGAAGATATTTTGGTCAGTTTCGATGAAGTGATTACTTTACACAAATGTTGCTGTCAACGACTCAATTTCCATTATATCAGACATACTGGATAATAATAATCTAGATAAGAACTTAATAGACCTAGTGGAAGCTTGTCTTACATCTACTTATTTCATTTTTCAAGGAACTTTTTATGAACAAACTTCAGGGGCAGCTAAGGGATCTCCTCTATCACCTGTGGTAGCGAATATCTTTATGGGAGCCTTTGAGGATATTGCTCTAACATCCGCTCCACTAAAACCGAAGCACTGGTTTAGATATGTAGATGATACTTTTGTTGTTTGGCCTCATGGACAGGATAATCTCCTCATATTTCTGGACCACCTTAATCAGCAACATCATAATATCAAGTTTTCAATAATTCCCTTTCTAGATGTATGTGTTCAAAGGAAGGAAAATTGTACATTAGAACATTCTGTGTATAGAAAACCGACGCATACAAATAGATACTTAAATGCAAATTCTCGTCACCATCCAGCACAAAAGAAATCGATTATTAACTCACTAGTATTCAGAGCTATTTCGATTTCTGATCAAGATTCTCTAACATCGGAAACATCGAAACTGACCGAAGCTCTCAGAGGGAATGGCTATTGCACTGAAGATATTACGCGTTCAAGTAAAAGATATAGTAAACCAACTCCGCCAAAGGAAAATGATAAAGAGCCACCATTAGGTAGTGTTGTTCTTCCCTACACACATGGCACTACGGACAAAATAGGACGCTTACTTCGGCGGTCCAACATACGTTCAATCTTCAATACACATAAGAAGACTGGACAATGCTTGCGATCCCCGAAAGATCTTGTACCTTTCCAAACAGAAGGAGTATATAAAATTCGTTGCTCCTGTGGAGAAGTGTATGTGGGAGAAACAGGACGCTCAATATCAACTAGACTTAAGGAACATGAACGATGTATTAAAAAGAAACAAATTGTTCAATTTGCTATAGCTGAACACCAGCATAACACTGGCCATTTCATAAATGTAAAGGAAACTAATTTTATTATTTCTGAATATTAGAATCATTAATATGTAGGTGGGGTTTAGGTAATAAGTTAGTCAGGTAAGTAATAAAAATTGGACAGGAAACTAAGTAGTATATACAGGGTAACTCAACAACACTGTGATGTATATGCTTTATAGATTAAATTTGGCAACAAACCATATTTGAAATATTATGTAGTGACCACTTGCGTATCATGTAAAAATTTGTCCACGTAAACATGTGCGTCAAAAACGTAGATCAGTAAAAAGTATTACTTTTTAAATGGAACTCCTGGTATATTAATGCATTTTTGAATTCTACGTACAATTTAAAAAAATAAATGTACAAGGATATTGACTATAAATTAAACACTCATTTAATTTTTTGTCTAATGTGGTAGAGAAAAATGATTAATATTAAGGTTGTAGGGTATGTCACGTAGTTTTTTTTATTTTAGTACTAAAAAGGTCCTTGTAATTCATTACTATGTTAAACGTTTTATTTGAATAGATAACTTGCTCCTTTTAATTTACTTACTGTTATGTTATTTTCACTAGCTACTGTGATAACAGAAACTAAAAATAAACAGAGGAATTGAAAAACTAACACAAAAATCGGTAAATTTCCTTTACTCGGAACTTCCCTCATCATGAATCTTTTCTTTTATTAGGAATAGTGAAGTGTGACCCAATTTAGTTCGGCACAGTCATTTGGAAAAACAAATATACTGTCTTCAATAATTTTTATTGGGCGCCATTTTATTTCACCATATTGGATTTCCACCAATATTTTAAAATTAACCTAAAAAATGTTTTACGTTAATTTTTGAAGCATTTCATTTGGCCGCCATTTTCTTCCGCCATGTTGGATTCATACAAAAAGTTTACCAGTTGATTCCAACATAACATTTGATTTTTATGCCAAATTTGAGGTACATTGGATAAGTAGTTTTTTATTACAATTTTTTTAACATTTTACTAGATCGCTATTTTGTTTCGCAACATTGGGTTTTTACCAAAATCTTAATATGTCACAGGGCCCTCAATTTTTGAGCAGCAAAGCCAAGAACAGACAGACCGACGGAATAGAGAAAACATTATTTAACGTAATCCTCGGGGGTGATTTTTACAAAACTTTATTTTTACGAGCGACGTATAAATAAACATCTCAAAAATAAGTAGAATTCGCTTTAGGATACATTTAAGAAAAATTGAAGGTTTTGTGATAATTTATAAGTAAAAGCAAAAATATGCACAATGTGCCATTTGAAGAAAAAAAAAATTTGAATTTAAAATTGTTTTGATTTGCACAATACTGCAAATGTACCTAATAAAGTGTTTAATATAGATATACTACCTATCTTGAATTCAAAAAACAAAGTATCTTTTTAGAGTAACTTGTAACTTTTGAAAAGTATCTAAGATACTTTTAAAAAAGTAACTTGTATCTTGTATCTAGATACATTTTTTGAGTATGTATTTCAGCTCTGGTGGCAAATATGAATCTGTTAAATAATCTATACATTTAAAACGCTAAGCCAGATTTTTCAGCAAGTTCGTGCAGTGTAGTTGTACTGCACCAATTTACATTTTTTTATTGATTTAAACGTAAATCAGTATAAAAATATGTTAGCTTTAAAAGGATATTTTGTACCATGTATAAACAAATCAACTAGAGTTGTCGAACAATGTCAAAGTTTAATTGACTATATATTTGTGTGAAACAATATTCAGAAAAATAAAAATATTCAAACAGATCATTGTGCAGTAGGTCTTTTCTATAAACCTAAATTGCAGCTGGAAAACAAAAAAAAACATAGACTATGGTAAAAATACTAATTGTTATAAACAATTGAACCAATATTTATCAACAGAAAAATTCGTGAAATGGCAATGATTTAATAACATATAAACGCTACAGAAAGATGGTAACGAAAATTATTGGAGGCGCAAAGAATAATTATTACAAAAGTAAAATTTTACAATTTGGCAACAATTACAAAAAGATGATCTGTGATGAACGAAGCAACAAATTCTGTCGTCAGAATAAAGTCAAGTTCCTTGAAAATTAAAAATATTGGTGGTGTTATTGAAAACGAGCATCAGATAACAAATACGTTTAATAACTTTTTTGCTAACATTGGCCGCAGTATTAATGAAAGTATTCATGATAAGGAATGTAATATAAAAACTTCTCAAAATAAAAATTCATTTTATTTAGATCCTGTTTTTGAATTAGGTCTTAGTTTAAATTCAAAATTTTTTGAAAATAATACTGCACCATATTCAGATTCCATAAGCGTTATATAATATAACTTATTAAAAAGACACATACTTAAAACCTCTGTTACCTATTATGAACTTTCTACTAATTCCGTATGGAAAGCAACAATTATGACACCTGTATTTAAGGGCGGTGATCCTTTAAATGTAACAAATTATCGACCTATATCTGTTATAAGCAATCTTGCAAAACTTTTTGTAAAGTGTATGGATAAAGAAAAAATATTTCTGACAAACAGTATGGTTTTAAAAAAAGTATCAAAGATGCTTATGTTTTTTAATTACATAAATAGCCTAATCATTATAAGTGGTGATATTGTCAGTTATGCTCATGATACGGCTATAGATTTTTCAGCAAATGCGTTTGTCAAAGGCGGAGATTGGGCTGTACCCTGTTGAACAATATCTAAATGCTAGTTTGTTATCTTGTCTTTAAATGTTAATAAAACCAATTTTATAACTCTCTCTACCACAATAGCTGATTAACCAGCAAAAAATATCACTAAAATACATTCCTCGAGTTGTATAAATCAAATTCAGTGTGTCCATCAATATTTGGAGTAGAAAACATAAAATCTCGGTGTTTATTGATAAAAACTTAAAATGAACTGAACATCTTAATTATGTCATTACAAAACTTCGAAACTGTTTTATAAATCTTACCTCTTAGGGATATTTTGTGTACAAAACTATTACTTGTATTGTATTATGCGTCGATAAAGTCTTTATTATTAATATACTGCATTGTGGCCTGGGGATCAGCCTTTAATACATCAGTTATAAAGTACCAAATCTGCTAAAAATAAAGCACTGTATATACCTAAATTTCATAAATCGCATACCCTATTTTGCACCTAAAATATTTAATTGTGTCTCTCCCAACATTAAAGACTTTAAAACCCTAAAAAGATTCAAATTAAAAACTAAAATGTTTATTCTGGAAAATTTCCAACCTAATTTATAGAATTATATTTAACGAGCAGTTATCAGTTGTCCCTATTATTTGTTATGTTCCCCTTTGCTGCTTCCAACTCCAGGTTCGGGCTGCCATAGCAAAATATGTGCTTCCAAGGTCTATATTATATAACGTAAAAAAGATTTATAGTATTATATAACAGTTTAAATTTTAACTTTACGTTCTGTATTTCTCTGTGAGGAGAGATGGCACAAACCCAAGCTTCTTGTGAGCCTTATGTACGATCTCCTCTACCATATAATATTTGTCTATTTTTTTGAATACTAAAATGCATTCAAAAATTATAAGGAATAGATTTGTTGTATTGACCATATTTTTATAAAACGTTCAAATAAATATATTTTGAATTTAAATTTAAAATTTGAAATTTACTGACAATGATTTAAAACTTATAATTTCATTAATGTTATGTGAAATGTAAAAAGCCCAATGACAACCACTTGTTTGTTAGTTTCCAGGCTTGCCAGATTTTCAGAAATGAGTAAAGCCAATTTTTATATTTAATATCGCCAAAATCGCCAACTTTTTCTTAAAGACGTATTTCACGCAAAAGTATACTGTAAACTATCTATATTTGCGATAAAACTTTATATGTTGTTTCATTATAATTAAAATAATCAAATACCTTTTTATTTTGTACACCAATGATTTTTAAGACTCACAGTGCCATCTATTTTTCAAACCCTAAATGAAAGACACCTAGGCGGTAATAAATTCAAATTTAAATTTAGTTATAATTATGTGTTTTATTACATTACATCAATTCGAGGAATGATAAATAAATGCAAATAAATATTTATTAGAATATATTACTGAAAATCAATAAATAAATAACCACAGCAGTATTAACTTTTCTAAAATGTAATCTAACATCATAAATAACATACTGTATTAGCTATTTATACTACAGCACAAGTTACAAATTCTTGCAAAACAGAAAAAAAAAGAGTTTTTATTGGATTATTGCAACAAATAAATTATATTTGGTAGGTAAATTATTACAACAGATCCGGAATATGAATATTAATTCCAAATACTTCTTGAACAGTCTCAAAAATATGCAATTTTTGGTCACTTTTAGATTCAGATCAGAGATTTGTTTTTGGGTAAATTATATCAGACCTGAATTTTTGAAACATTTCTTTAGATGGAATAAAAGATGTGCAGCAAGTTTGAGTAAAAGCCACTCTTATACAAATACGCAACAATGCATTCAGCATACCATACTGTAGTTTATTCCGCGCTTTGTTCTTTACAGAGTTCATGATGGAAAACGCCCTTTCAACTGTGGCGTTGCTAGAGGGCATGCATCTTTATGTATATAGACTACTTCCCAAAATGTAAAAATATCTTGAAATATTTCAGGACCATATGCCAATTCCCACGACACTAAAACCAATTTCTGCCACTGATTTTCTATTTCAGACATACTAGATTTAAGAATATACAAATTTATAAATGGCCGATTAGAAAAGGGCGGTCTATTTACCCTATTTGGAGCTGCTGTTAGCTCAAAATTCTTAAATTTCCTAAAATGGTCTAAACTTGTTGGTAGACGTTTGACCATTTCATATAGCAATGATTTATTAAATTTATGTGCTCTCTCGGAGACATTACCAATAATGTCTTCAGAGTACTTCGACCCAGTGTGAAGTTCTTGATGTAACTCTACCCCAAAGTCACATTTTTCAAATGGTAAAAAGGCTAAGTCATTATTTACTGAATTTATAATTTCTCCTTCTTCTTCATTTATTCTATTTTGGACAAACAATGGCTTCATAATTTTGGATGCGAAAAAAATTATTAAATTTTCTAGATCTTCTTGTGGTCTACCAACGTTTAAAAAGTTTTTTTGGAAAATCTGGTTCACTTAACTTCCAAAAGCAACGGTTTTAATATTACAAGGAGTAAAAAATTTGAATATATCATTGATTAGGCTAGCTTTATATGACTTCTTTTTTATTAACTTCGACAAAATATAAATTTAATTAATTCCAATACTCCAATAAAACCTTAACTACATTAAATCGAACCAACTATCATGTTTGGTATAACTGAACAAATTGATGAAATTTTTTCGTGGAGTTGTCATGATTTGCATTTATCAAATTAAAAAAAATTTTATAATCAGTTCTTTTTTGCGCACTGTAGCTAAACCAGTTGTAGACTACTAAACATAAAAAATCTATATTAGCATGTAAATCTTGGGCTGCCTTTTTTGATGAGTTGTCGAGAGAATGGAAGATACACCTAATTAATTGAATATTAGGATTATCTATTTTTAATAAGGTAAAGAGGGAATGATTAGCGCTACATAAATTGTTATCACCATCAATCGCTATGGCAATTACATTTTTTGTTTGAAGGCCTAATTTTTCTAAAAATAATTTCAAATATGAATATAAATCATCAGACTTAGTGCTCTCTAATTCAATAATACCTAAGTAATCACTGATTATCTATCTTTTTTTTTGCTCACTAAAGTATCTAATACATATTCAAATATACTTATTGGTTGACACGTCTGTCGATTCATCGATAATTAGAGAATATCTTGAATTTCCCGTATCAGCAATTAGTTCTGAAAGAAATGCTTGTGATATTATGTTTTTTATAATACCTGAGCACTTTGTACGATGAATCTTCAAATCAGAGTGCCTAAAGTCTTTTACTAATATCTCAGAGAGATGATCGATGCTTCGTATAGGAATATGGCAAGCAGTGTACATGGCCATTTTTAAGTCTTTTTCCTTATCTTTATTTTTTATTTGAACAATACGGGATTCAAGGACCTGTTACTTATTTTCACGTGGATTTAACTTTTTTGATCCGTTAATGTGCTGTAGAGTTTTAGTATGTCTTTGCAAATCGGTTCGGTGAGTTCTTAATGAAACTTTGCATATCTTGCAAAAAGCTTCATTTATTTCGCCTTGCTCAGCTGATCACAGCCAACCTAAAGAAAAAAAATCAAGTTCTTACTATAAGAAGTAAGTACCTGTAGCCCAGCGCTCCTTTTCCCATTCTTTCCTATATTTACGGGAATATTTTTCGTGCATTTTGTTCTGTGATAGATTAGAAAGACTGACAGAAGTGACAGAATGACAATGATAGAAACGACTCCGATGCAGTTTTTAAAACTTATTCTAAACTCTAAAAATTCACACGTTTGGACCATAAGGATTTCTACATTTTATAAAGTCATTGGTGTCGAAATAAAATTTAAGACCTAAATTAAAGTCTGATAATTGCAATACCCACACTGTTGGGAACATGATAGCTGGCACCGCATCGTAAGTTATTGAAAAAAATTAAAGCATTTAATTATCGCCAAAATTGGGAACTAAGAGCCAATCGAGAAAAATCAGAGCCAATCACCTAACGAAAATTACCAAAAATGCGACTTATCGCCAAATCTGGCAAGCCTGCATTCTCTAATGGAATTTTGTTTCCACGGCCTACTATATTTTTTTCTAAAGTGAGCTCACCCATGACGTAGAAGCGCAAACGAGGCTCAAATTTGTCAGGCTGGCGAACACACCTTGTTTTCTTCCCAACAGAGTTTTAATTAACAAATGGTATAGTATAGTAAGTACAACCGTTGTCAAAGTTAAAAGTCAATTCTTAAGTTTTTCTGGTTTGAATTGAACCCATCGGATGCAGAGCAGACGTTTAACATTAAAAACGGATTGGATTGAAATCATAACCATCGTCTATAATTTTTTTATAGGCGGGGTCATAACTCACAGAAAACAGCTGCAATTCACGACCTTGTCAAATCCTAAAAATGTACCAAATAAATACATCTTAGGAAGTTTTTTTTTTGTTTTCGTATGTTTAGTTAGTTCTTAATTTACTACTTATTCTACTTTTCATAAAAAAGACGTCAAACCAATTTTTTGATTTTTGGTTCCTCTTAAAAACAAAAACTGCGTTTATCCCTTTCTATTTGTTATTCTATCTCTGTTTCGATTTAGAGAATTGAAAGTTGATTTAGTGAATTCGATATGATATAGACGATAAAAACGGGATTGATTCGAAGCATGCATCTCATCGGTTGGATTTTTTATTTGAAAGCAATTTTGTTTTTTCTATTTTTTCTTTATTTTGAGTATTTTTTATAGGATTCCTATATTTTTTTTTATTTTTAAACTTTTTTTTACAAAATTCGACATCATTAGCACATCCAAAGTATGATTTAGTATAACAAGACCGCCTCCGAGGTTTTGTTATACTAAATCATATAGATTTCTATATCCGCCAGACAAATGCTAGTACGGTACAGAGAAAAAGGCGAGGCAAGTTGATGAGAATCGCATTTGATCTTGTATTCAATCGTACCTTGAATTGGTTTGGTTAGGTTAAGTTAATTCCTCTCGGCTGCCGCGGCATAGTTTACTCTGTATGGCACTGATATTTGTCTGACCAATATAGATATAGTGATAAACAAAGCCTAGAGCATCCCAGAGTATACCGCACTTTGTACTGTACAGGGGTTTGACTTTACCATTAGCTTAATTCCTATAAACCTCGTCCTGTCAACGCGTATCAAGAACTCGAAAAGTCGGCAGAAAGACATATTTTAGGCCAAAACTGACCGTAATCAAAACCGATCATAGCAGATTTGAAGTTTTTCTGATAGGGAATTTATTTGTTTATTCTAATGATCTGCATTTGTTATCCAGTTCAATTTTAATTGTACCTGGTTATTTTTCAGAAATATATCTGCAGCACCTTTAACCATATCAGGGTATTATTATCATCAACAAAACCTTCCTGTAGTGAGAAGACTGAGTAGGGCAGAGAAGCAAATAGAATGGAAGCAACTGGGAGCGTAAGTATATAGAATGTATATCAATTTTTGTAGTTTTCTTTTTAAATCAACACAATTATCTGACAACAAAAATTTCCTTCATTTCGTACATGTTGTTTTGTTTTCTTTCATAAAATTACCACAATTAGTACGGGAAGGTAAAATTTTTAATGAATTTATTACGAAGTAAAAAATAATAATAAAAGGAGCTCGTCGAGGTGAGTTTTTGTCTTAGTGAGTATTGTTAAAAATATATTAGCTAGTTAACCAAACCAATTGTACATTCTTATCTTAGTTTTTTATTACCTTTGTGGTGGAATTACCTTCAGGTCTAATTAAAGATAAGAGTTTGTTGATTTTTAGAAAACAAAAAAAAAAACAATCGGAAAAAGTTTAATATCTTGTGACACCATAAGAAATTTTCAGTTAACAGAATCTCGAAAACAATTGATATCGTAGGTGAATGACCTTCTACATAAAATATGTTTAGAAAAAAGTCAAATAAAATCGACGAGTTCACTCGACTTTTGAATATTCTATTAATTACTGAAAATGTCTATTAAACTGCTCAAAAAATTAGTCGTCACAGCAAAATTTTGGCGTCATTTTCAAGAGACTTTATCTCGGAAACGCGGATTTTTTAAAATTAAAAAGATTCTGAAACACCATTGTTTGTTTAATCAATAGCCTGGAGTGGTCTTTGATAAAAATAATTTTTTTGTGTTATTCAGGGTGTGAAAAAATATAATGTGAAAATGAAAAACTTTAACTCTCTACACCTCTTGCAACAGTTATTCTAGAACTTTCATAGTAATCACATTTAGAAGCTTTGTTTGGTATCTCGGGTCGTATTTGGCGGTATTTTTATTTTTAGTATTGAAAATATTATTGTGATCATTATTAAGGAAACTTAACATAGCCTGTCACAAACTCGACACCGAAACTGCGATAACGTGTTCAGTAAAATAACACGTATAGATTAGGATTGCCGACGCATTAAATGAATAAATAAGATAACATTATAATATGAGGTAATCGGATTGCCCATGTATGGAAATCGTTAGGTATATAATAATCGTGGTATAGATGAACAGATTTTATATAGAAATAAAATAGTCCATTGTTTGTGTGTATATTTTGTGTAACTAATTGTAGTATTGAAAATACTAAGGCAAAATCCCGATACCGAAACCTCGATAACCGGTTCAGAAAAATAATACGTATAGATAATGAGTGCGTACGCACTCACTATGAGGTCATCGGATTGCCCAGACATAGATGAAAAATTTTTATATAGAAAATATAGAATACTTTATATAGAAATAAAGTAGTCCATTGTTTTGTGTATGTATGTGTGTAACAAAATTAAGTAAATGGAATCAGAATTTAATCGCAACCAATGTTTTTTGAAAACATTGGGACAGGGAGAGTGCCGACAAATTAAGAAGAAATATTGGGATCATTTTTGTCAATTACAATAGTCACATTTAACCCATCTTATCAATAATATTAAAATGCCATAAATGTCACAGGATCTGATGAACAATACCCAAGCTATGAGTTTCTAGATTACCTAGTTTTTTATTTGGATTGTAATCCTCTTTTTATATATTATAAAATAAGGGTATTTTCTAGATTGTCACGTTTTTTTTTAAAGATTTTAATAACATTTTTTATATAATATGAAATACAAGCAGTTTATTAATATTACAGTGTTTTAATACCCAAGCTTAAGTTTCTAGACGGTTTTTTTTTATAGATTTTAGTTTAATTTTATTAATTTTCTGACCCATCGATAATAACATGTACCAGTTTAATAATCATAGAAGATTATAACCTTTAAAAAAATAAAAAACACAGAACAAAACATTATAATTTAAAAGTTGTGTCAGGTATTTTCAATACATAGGATACTTGCGTAAGGTGCAAGATCTGTGAATTTTTTGTTTAGAAAAAAACATTGAAAAATTACAAATTTCTATGAGTTCTTACATTTAATATTAAACTTTTGGGACTTTATTATCTCAGCTTTCCTGTGCACAGAATTATAGCAGTTTTGCATATTTTTATTTAGAAAAATTACAGGGTATACTCAAAAAGTCTGTATATTTGGAATTACAAAAATCTATGTGCTCTTTTTATTAATGTGGAACTTTTGGGACTTTATTATCCCACTTCCTCTGTACACAAAAGTATGATAATTTCGTGCCGCTAATTTTTTGAGCAGTTTATATCACTCACAGTGAATAATCCAAATTCGGGTGCAATACAGGGATCAATGCGCCTGCGGTATTGCAGGACATGTTCCGGACAGGGATCATAATATCCTTATTACGACGTTGATGTAACGTGAAATAAGAAGTTATCTATATCGTTGCTTCCAACGAAAGTGAGGAATCAACTTTGTAATTTAGTGCCGGTCGTGGTATTAAGCCCGCTAGTCACTATCCATATAGCCCGCTACTCACTATTCCGTTCGATACGTTCATTCGATTCGTCTATTCGTATAAATGAAAGAATGGGCGAATCAACGATTGAACGAATTCAATGTTTGACAATACACAAAAATCAAAAGATTTGACCCGGATTGATGAATGGTTCGCTGAAGTCAAAAGCCAGCTATTCATTATTCGGTTCGATTCGTTCATTCATATGAATGGAGAATGGGCGAATCAACGAATTGACGAATATTTCATCCCTACTATTCATCCATTTTTATTTCATACATTTCAATGTTTGAAAATACACAAAAAACAAAAGTTTAGTTTCGGACGAATGGTTCGCCGAGTTCAAAGCCTACTTGATTATCTGCCCAAACGATGGAATCACCGCGCAACGAAACGAATAGATGAACCGGACCATCGACACTTTGAGAACGAATGAACGAATGGACGAATATTAAGGAGCGAGCTAAAGCCTACTTGGTTATTCTCCCAAAAGAAGGAATCGCCGCGCAACGAGTCGTATGGACGAATAGGACCCTCAAAAAAATGCGGATAAATCAAAGAATGGACGAATGAACGAATAGTGAGTAGCGGGCTTTATTCGTCCATTTGTTCATTCGTCCGCATAGTGTGGAGGGTCCGATTCATCCGTTCGATTCTTCGCGCGGCGATACCGTCTAATGGACAAATAATCAAGTAGGTTTTATCTCGGCGAACCATTTATTCTAATCTAATCTTTTGTTCTTTGTGTATTTTCAAACATTGAAACGCAAGAAATCCATGTGGACGAATTTAAAAAAAAAGATGAATGAAAATAGTGTGAATGAAATATTTAATTCGTTCATATGAATTGACGAATATATGCGGACGAATGAACGAATACACAATTAGGAGTAGCAGGCTTAAGCCAGCGGAATGTGATCACATGTTGTGAAACAAATGAAAACTGGAAAATAAATTGTTATTTGAATGAAATAAAATTCGTCTCTTCTTGCTGATTTTGTAGGTTGTTAGGTTTGATTTCTTATCTTTAAAGTCAACTGAAAAAATCGACAACAATCTTACCATAAACGGCATTGTCACTTGTGAGTTACAAGTTAGATTAATTGCGACTGGCAAACCCACAACAAATACTATTTCTAACCAAAATTCGCTACACTAATTTTGAACAAATCTGGTTAAAGTTGTTTTATAGTTTCTTTCTGTTATTTTGATGTTTCTTTACCACAAACAACGTTCCTGCCGGCACCGGCGCGCGCCGGCCTAGCACATCAGCGGGTCAATGGTTAGTAATAACGTTTCTCCTGCTACTTATATACAATTTTTCAAAACAAGAATGCAACATATGAGAAACGTTTTTGTTAGTTATTTCTCAGATTATTTTATTTTTGATAAAAGTTGGCAACTGAAGAGAAAATACTTTTGACAATAATAAAAATTAGGTAGGGAAAAACACAAAAAAGTGGATTTCAAAAACTAAAATTTCAAAAAATACAATTTTTGTGACGGCAGTTTTAAAGGCTACAAAAAATCTTAAATAAAGGCTAAGAAAAGTTTTTTCATATTAATTAATTGGTTATAGTTAAAGAGATATTTAGATAGAAAAATCGAAAATTGACCTTACATATCTTCTTAATTATATTAAATATAGAAACATTTTACTTAAGTTTTATTTACAATTTTTTATGGCTTGTAAAACTGCCGTTACAAAAATTTTATTTTTTGAGATTGTTAGTTTCTGAAATCCATTTTTTTTGTATTTTTTGAAGACCATGTACATCTGATCTAAACTTTAAAATGAGTAATAAAAAAAATTCTCATGTTGCGTTCTTTTTTAGACACATTGTATATGTCAAAAAAATTTTAATTGATAAAACTGCTTAGAGTTGAAATTTTTTATAAAGCTTGTAATTACAAATTCTTTTACTGTCACCCATTGGGTGGCGCCTAACCCTGGCAAAAGTGATCAAAGCTGCCGCATCATGAAGCATATCATCAGTGTTTTTTTGCGAAGAGTCAACACCATTCTAAAGAGGGGACAATAGGCCGAATGACGCACAAACGAAAACCAGATGTTAGCCTGAATAACATTTGAAGGATCTCAACTAGAATTTAGTTACTTATAAGAATTATATTTTTTCTCACGATGGTTGAGAAATATACAAGGGTATTATTTTTAGTCTATTTGGTAATTCAAAAAAATTCAAATAATTTATGTTTCTCAATTTTCACATTAACACAGTATTTTGTAATAAATAATTATAACAGTTAAAAATTATGATAATAATAAAACATAATCATGGTAAAATATTATTTAGAAAAAAGTCAACTTTGTACATAAAAAATATTAAATTTTAATATTTTTGTTTTTACTCTCGACTTCAAGCAAGTCGCCAAGTTATACCTTCACATGTTTCTGCCAAAGACTTGCCGTATGGCAGAACTAGCAGAATTGTTTTTTTACATTTAGAATGGTGTTACTATATTTAAAAAAAAAACGCTTTAAACGTGTTGAGGAAGGTAATGTAAAAAACCACTAAAGCTGATACGCTTCACGACGCGGCAGCTTTGATCGTTCCTGCCGGGGCTAGGCCCCACCGAATGGGTGGCAGTAAAAGAATTTACTTATCACTATAAAGTTATATCTCAAAAAAAATTCAGCTTTAAACATTTTTATCTATTAACTTCTTTTTGACATATACAATGTGTCTAAAAAAACTTTTTTGCTTTTAATTTCTCAGGAAATTTTATTCCTGATAAAAGTTGATGCTTAAAGAAAAAATTCTTTGGACAGTATTAAACTTAAGATACAAAGGGTGTACAAAAACTACAAAAAAGTGGATTTCAAAAATTAAAAATTTCAAAAAATAAAATTTTTGTGACGACAGTTTTAAATGAAAAAAAAATCGCAAATAAAAGCTAAGTAAAATGTGCCCATATTTAGTACAGTTAAAGAGATATTTAAGGACAAACACAGGAAAAAGTTTTTTTTGTTGTTTTAATCCAAATACCCCTTTAATTATAATATGAAAAAACTCTACTTAGCTTTTATGTACGATACTTTTTGACCTTTAAAACTGTTGCCGCAAAAATTGTATTTTTTGAAATTTTTAGTTTTTTAATGAACTTTTTTGTATTTTTTTAACATCCTGTATATCTGACCTAAAGTTTAATAGTGTTAAATCAATTATTTCTTCAAGCACCAACTTTCGCTAAGTATAAAATTTTCTGAGAAATGAATAGTAAAAAGTTTCCCATGTGTTTTTTGACACTTTTGACACGTGGTTGCGAAGCATTGTCCCGCCTGCACACTGGCAGGAGAGCATCTTTAGCATTACAGGACCAACACTACATAAAAAGTTATAATATATCCTACATTATTAATTACTTTTAGGTATCCCCATTTTTGCTTGGAAGCACCTTTGTTTCTTCTCGCCATTGCATATTCCGATAAGAGCCTTAATATTCCTTCCTTTGTGTCACACATTTTAGGCGTATTTTTATGACGTTTAAAGCTCGAGGTAATAAATTATGCTTCGTGTCTGGAAAAAGGAAATAAAAATCTCCCCCTTGTTTTATGGTGGCATGCAAAGGCACAGCGTTGCATTCCTTTGCATGTTGTTTTCGTGACTTAAACATATTTGTCCGTCAACGCACGAAAAACAAAGCTATTCTAAATCAAAGATTAGTAATCTTAAAATTAGATTAAATTGATTTCACTATTGCCCTGATAATTGTTCTCACGTTAAGAGCTATAGATTATCCCTTTTTTAAGAATAAGAAAACTTTTATGGAAGGATAAGACTTCATTTTAAGGAATACTAATATTATATTTAATCTAAGGACAAGATGTTCTTATTTGATGACTACTAAAGATTCAATTCAAAACTTGTTATATTTGGTTTAATTTTAATTTGTTCTTAATTAGAATTTCAGATGTATTTTAAGGAAGTTTTCCAATTCTTGCTGAAAAATATCTTATTTTCTTTTAAAATAGGCTTTATATTTAAACAAACCACGAAGGCTAAGTATGATGTATCCTTACATTATACCTTGGTTGCCTTAATGAGTTCTAGATTGCGTGGACGGTCTCCAAATAACGAATAATGCTTTGGCACTTCACGGTGACTTTATAGAGATCGTGGTATTACTATCAGGTAATTGTGTTGCTGCAATTTTATATGAAATAAACATGGTGAAAGATAAAATAATGAAAAATATTTTAACACGTGAGAGTACGGATTCATTTTAATCATTTCTTATGAGACCAAAGATAAGATAATTGATTGAACTTATTTTGTCATCATTTACTGAGTAAATTACTAAATGTGTTTTTTCATTATTGTCGAAGATTATTAGTCTCACCATTATTAATTCAATTATTCAGGTTTTTGTTTAAAAAGTCACAAAATTAAAAAAGATTTGAGACCAAACAAGAGACATGTTAAACATGTGAATTATTTGTTTTTATCCTGTTCGTTATGTGTTTTTTTGTGTAACTTGACATTTTGGCCATTTGCACTCAATGTTTGAAAAAGGTTGGGAAACCAACCGACACGTTATGTGTTTTTCCAAATAAAGAAGTTCAGTCTTAAACGAAACGATTTCTAAAAGTCTACAGACTTAATCAATCCCAAAAAAATTCTGAAAAAAATATAGTCAAAAAAAAACCTAATTTTAAAAACTAGGTTGTATTGTACCTCTTTTATTTGCACTTCTTTATATTAATGGCATTTCGGACATGGAGATGTGCTACAGTGATATTCGTGTGCGTTCGAAAATGTATACAACTGCTGAATATACGTATTTATGGCGAAGCGTGACAAAACGTACCTCTAGTTATAACAATTTCATTCTATCAAATCTTAAAACTTTTCTGTCGGTTTTAACGCGTACGAGAAACATGAAACGTAATTCCTGCATACTAGCTTCAATCAATTTTGAAGGTATTAGTCTACCGTGGTGGTGAAATTGTTATCGTAAACGATCTTTACAATCGAGTTTTTGCCGCAGGGGAGAGATAAAAAACATTCCAGATGGGTTTCAGGAAGTTTGTGAAAACTTGATTAGCCGTTGCTGGTGATTAGCTTATTATACTACCAATACACTACACAGTATTTGAAAATTATAATTGTAATAATAATAGTGTTCTTTAAAGAATACTAACATTATATTTAATTTAACGACATTATATTATTTTTTGAAGACTACTAAAGATTCAATTCAAAACTTGTTATATTTGATTTAATTTTAATATATTATTAATTACAATTTCTGATGTATTTTAAGAAAGTATTTCAATTCTCGTTGGAAGGATATCTTGTTTTCCATTAAAGTATGCTTTTTTATATTTGAACAAACAACGAAGGTTAAGTATAATGTATCTTTACATTATACCGTGGTTGCCTTAATGGGTAATAGATTCCGTTGGCGTTCTCCAAATAACGGAACATGCTTTTGCACTTCACAGTAACTTTATAGAGATCGCGGAAGTACTACCACGTTATTGTGCTGGTGGAACTTAATTAATACCAGCCATTTGGACAATTATTATATGAAATAAATATGGTGAAAGGGAAAAGCATGCAAAATATTTCAGCATGTGAGAATACGGGTCATTTTAACCATTTCTTAGGTCAAAAAAAAATTCAAGTTTTTATTTACTAAATCTAATAAGAGTTAGACAGTATTATGAGAGTATTCACGGGGAAGATTAAATGGGTGTAAGTCCTGTTAGTTTTAAAAACCTACCAACGCGGGCATTAAGATGTTATAAGTTTTGCGTTAATCCTAAACACTGATGCAAAGGTTCGGTTTTACCTTTCAAAACCCTATTTGACCTGCGCAACAACACTAATAAAAGGTAAGTTCCTTCAGCCGAAAAAACGAAAGATAGAAATAAGAATACCAAATTTCTCTTAATTCTATACATTCAGAAAATATCTAAACTATTTTCAAACAACAAAGCATAACCGTATGTCATAAAAGCTATAACACTTTCTAAAAAAAAATTGTTTAGTTCTCCTAAAACACCGACCTCAACCAATCAAAAAACACACACTGTATATCAAATACCTTGTGCAAACTTCCCAGGAGTATAGATCGGACAAACTACTCAATACCTTAAAAACCACTTAAATGGGCATAAATACGATAAACAAAATAAAACTTCATTAACCAAACATGAAAATGAAACATCACATAAATTTAAATATGAAGACATAAAAATATTGAAAACGGAAACAAACAAAAAAAAACGGGAATTCTTAGAAATAACAACAACCGAATATACAATGTTTTTTATCCCAATAAAAACAATCAGGAAGACAAGCAACTGCGACAAAACAAGGTGTAATTCCAGTCGAAATACTTCAGTAGGCAAACATGCCACTGAAATTTTAAAAGTAAATATTCTACATGTTTGTGTCGTCCAATTAAATTTTATTGAATGTGACGTGATGAATTTGTTTTTTTAGCTCAATATAGGAAGTTACCTTCTTGGGAGAGTTTTTCAAATATAAATAAATATAAGGAATTTAAGTTAGCGTAACCCTTTATTGTAAACTGATATTTATTTGTATGAGTGTAGGTACATATATATAAATAAAAGTTAGTGTCTACGCAAAACCATTTTAAAATATTAACAATATATAAAATAGTACTGTTTTTTAGTTTCAGTCAAACAGCACTGATGAAGGCATATGCACCGAAACGTTTGTATGAAACAAAATAAAAATTAATGCAGAAAAATAAATATGTTTGTTTTTCCAAAAAAAATTGAGGTACCAAAAATCCAAAGAAAATTTACCTACCTGTTTATGTATATATATATATATATATATATATATATATATATATATATATATATATATATATATATATATATATATATATATATATATATATATATATATATATATATATATATATATATATATATATATATATATATATTTGGGGGTGTATATATATATATATTCGGAGTGGCCAAATTTATTAATTATTTTATATATATATATATATATATATATATATATATATATATATATATATATATATATATATATATATATATATATATATATATATATATATATATATATATATATATATATATATATATATATATATATATATATAAGATAGTTTTTAGATCCGTCGATTTTGTTTCCGAGGGGGACACTTATTAATTACAAACCTTCCTACCTTAGACGTCATTACACTTGAAATACGACCTCAAGCTTTTAAGAAAACATTCAAATTTTTACTAGTTTTATGTTTATGTAAGTTCAATAATTTTTTCGCTATTCAGTTCAATAGTTTATAAACAAAAGCTTTTTTTCTTAAAGATTTATTTACGTTTATTTTATTTCATTTAAAGACAAAATGGTGCATAAGAACAATATTTAAAATTCCGCAGATAAGTTAAATCTGAAATATATATTAAGAAAAATTTACAAATGCCGCTTCATAATTTTGTTTTTTTACCTTTCAAATTTACTTTTATTTATTTTTATAATTTGACTAATTATGTTATTATTATCAGTATTATTTATTTCCACGCGTTTTCTTCATTATTAATGCTAAATCATGAGAATCAATGGTATGGATTGATATTTTCAATTTAATCTCTGGGTCGAATTTGAAAAATGTTTTTCATGTAAGTATCATTTTGGCTTAAAATGAAAATAAGGCTAGTTTACTGCCAACAATATTTCATATTTTTGTGTGACGTGCTAAAAATTATTCACAATATTATTCTCAATACGCCAATGATTGTTTTTTTTCCTCAATTAATTTTTAGGCGTTATCTGGATTCATCTGTTTAGCATATCTTCTTTTTACTTTTCGTTCTAATTTACTGGAAAAAATGTCATAAAAACAATAACAAAAATATCGCCAAATGTCTAGAAAGCCATTATAAATAAATCCTAGATTAACTTCGTTGGATGGATGACATTATCACAATAATTTACCATAGAAAATCAAATAAATAACCAAGAAATGTTATAAAGTGTTTCCTGGAATAATGAGTTAAAAAGTTATGTATTATATTTCAATTATTTGTTGTTTTTGATGTTAAAAATTATTTTTCTTACATTTTAACAGTATTCCTTGTAGTTCACTTTGTATTATAAATATTTTCTTATTATGTTTAACATTTCCCCTGTAATAAACCAATAGTTTATAGTTTGGGTGGGATTAAATAAAAAAAAATAGGTTTGATAATAACAAAACAAACAAATAAGAGCAACATATTTTTAGTATTCCACGAACAATTCACATGCAGACGAAATAAATGCCAAGCACCGAGGTTAGTGTTACGATTTTAGTAATTCATGAAATCTTATAAAAATGCTCATATTCCAATATTTCCATTAGCAACATGTTTTTAATTTAGACTTAAAATCGGTGTGAGAGTCAAAACAAATATTAATAAGCAGATCTTACAAAGGATTACCGAATATAGAAGTTATGTGATTAATAAAACGAATATTGTTAAATTGTATTGTTGTTTCCTGATGGAATTTGTCATTTAATCTATTTAACATAAAAAGAAATGTAACCTTTTCGAAGTAATTTGATATTTTGCAGAGATGCGTTAGCGACCACCCTCTCGGCTCTTTACGGAAAACTTCTGGTTGTCATGGGCACAGCGTTTCCGATGGCCGAAGTCATTTCCACGTACATCCCTCCATCATTTTACGAGGCCTATTACTTGTACCTGTATATTGGAAGCATGTTTTTTCTTCTCTATATGTATACGATGTTGCTGAGGGATAAAAGGAAAAGGAAAAAACGGGATAGAGAGATGTCAAGTGTTAGTAAGTATAAAAATTATTTCTAATAAGGGTGCTCAGTTATAGACATTTATTGGAAGAAATTTTACTTGAATGTTACACTTAACCATGAAACAAAGTAAATTGATTTATTTTTAATGGCTTATCTGGTAAATACATAGTTAAGATATTTAAAATATATTTCATTTTGTAAAATGTATGAACAAAGTCAAGACATTTTGAGTTATATATATATATATATATATATATATATATATATACAGGAACAAAATTGAAGGATGTTTTCTCATAAAATATATCTTGAAAAGCATCTGTCCATTGAAGAAAGTATTAGATCTCGAATACAACTTTTTTTAAACAAATTAATGCTTTGCAATGTATCCATGTTTGCAAACCTACATATCCAACTGCATCTAACTATAAAAAAAAACATTAAAAGAAGTAATTGATTTTCAACAAAAAGTTATACAGAAATACATTTTTATTTTTAGATTTTTAATGTGGTAACGAAAAAGGCAAGGAATTATTTAGGGGCGTGTTATAATTTTATAATGTTAATTTTTCTATTTTATATTTATCTTACTGAAACCGTAATTCCAATGTCAAAATTTAAATACTTACTTAAAATACAAACATAAAGCTTCAGAAACAGTACATTATATAGCAATAAACTAATATATCATTTTATATGAAGAAAATTATTTTTTTTGCAATCTAAAAAAATCGACTCTATTATATAGCGCACACTTTCTGCCAGTGCCAGTAAAATTAATTGTTATAACTACCAAATGATACATTTTTTCTCGGGGTTCATGGGACTATTCTTAGGGCAACTGAACTCTCTCGCAAACTCTTTTGAATTGCTAAGTACTCCTATTATTCTAAAGATCCCTGGTGAATGAACAGAAGTTTTCATTCTATTTTTCGCTTCCTCTATTCTTTGTTGGCCACACCAGACTTGAGCGAAATTTAAAAAGAAAAGTTGTTTTCCCGTAATGTTCAAACCTAAAAACGTTTCTATTGAGTGAGCAAGTCGGAAAATGGCTTTTAAACGAAGTTAAGTTCATACATTTTTTACAGGTTAAAATATTTCATAAATACCATATATACTTCACTGCAAATAAGAAAATTTTGATTTGATATAGTTCATCGGGTTAACTATGCAAATGTTTAAAATTGTCAAATTAAATGTCGTTTGTCGTTTTCATCATCCTATTGTCACCAATGTTACGTTTCGGTCAAGAAGAGACATCATTACAAATATGTAAAGAACTTTTTTTAGATTTATGAATTTTATATTTCTAGCGACTAGAACGCATAGTGGCTGAAAGCTTTAATCTAGAAAATATAAGAAATATAAGCCCAAGAAGTAATTTTCATTTTTTTAATTGCTTATACAAGTATACGTAAATGTTTAAAATTATTAATAATCAATTTTTTTAAGGATGTATTTTGTTCTGATATACTTAATGTTGTAAAATTCCTAACCTTCATCGGTTTGACTATAATATACATACACCTTGTTACCTGGTAAACTTTCATCGGCATTAGGATTATTTGCCAGCCATGTTTTGTAGGCTTTAAAAGCTTCCTTTAAACCTCCATTATCTGCTATATTCTCTCCTTGAGTTAAATAACCATCAACTGGTACTTTTATTTGCGGTAATATATATTGACTAAAATTAATAATTGATTTCAAAAAGGCCATTTGATATTATTATTACTGTAATTATTATTAATAATAATAATTTCAGTAATAATAATATCAAATGGCCTTATTATTACTATATGTGCCAACAATAATGATAATTATGCCATTTTTGTAGTTAGGTTCGAATATTACCTGTACTGGTCAATCATACATTGAGCTTTTTCATAAAAATTTCGAATAGAGGTATCTCTCCACCACATCATTAGGTTTCCTTGCTGGTCAAAAAGACGTCCTTGAAGGAGAAACAAAAAAAATATAAAATATAAAAATTGTACCGCATATCCAACCGAAAATTGAAAAGAATATTTCATTATATCTAAATCATGTATCGAACACAAAGAATAATTAAATTATATTTACTAGTGATGTAGGTAGTTACAGAGCTAACCGATCCTTATCTCAAGAAAACAGTTCAAGTCGATGAACCACAGCGCTTGAGAAAACCTCCAATACTTATATACCCGACTTATGCTACCATGACCCCGTGTTAAGATAGGCTTCCACGTGTGATGTAGACCGTAACCCGTATCTCTATTGAAGTTTATTGTATGTTTAAACATTTTTCGTTTATAGAATCCTGGAACCGACGCTAGAGCCTTTATTTCTTTTACATTTTTAATATGCCTGGCCATATTTTTATAATAATAAATAAATAAATAAATGGCACGGTCTTATCCCAAGATCCATGGTTTCTTAATTGATTAAATAAATCATAAAAAATAAAAATTCTTGCCCCTTTAAGAGTCTGATTCTAATTCCGCCGATGTGGTAGGTTCTCTTGGACCCCATAAAATGTTTTTGCTCAGAATTACTTTTCAGAACATACCAGTGAAATATGTGAAAAATGTAAGAATACAAACAGTTATTGTATTTGTCTCGAATTCTGACTATTTTCCTGGCATTTGCGCTATAGGCGCCAATTTTAATTTCGAATCTCCTTTACATTTTCTATCTCTCGTCTGATCCTATATAAAGTGCATGGCTCTAAAGCTATCCCCATCTTTACTCCTTTTTTAATTTTTTAAAGTGAAATTCCGTGCTCCGAATTACCCGTTGACGAACATGTCTAAGATACGGGAAATTCGAAAACAAATGACCCACCTCGAAAAATTAACTGTCTCCACCTTATTCTTCTGTTAACTGGAATCCCTGGGTAGTGGACTGCCCCTAAAAATCCTAAAAACTATTTATGAAACATGATATTCCTAAATTATTCTCCTCTTTTTACTCTCGCCTCCTTTCCCTCAAAACACTTCACTTCTTGACACAAGAAAAAATGTTGTACCATGTAAAAAGTTATTTAATATTTTTTAAAAGTTCTTCTCATTCCGAAGTAATCGGTGTATATACATGCACAAAAACAAAGGGTTCTTCTTTCTTTATACCGAAAAAAAAGAATAAAATAAACAATTTTTAAACGCCAGGCAATCTATATGATAGAAGGATATAAAAATTTTTCCTTCCTTTTACTAAATTTGCTTAGTCTGGTCTTAGCTTTAAATATGTTAATATACAAATATTTTTTAATAAAATTTTAAATATATATACTGTATTGATGTAAACAACAAATAATTTAGATACCTTTATCGTCGAATCCATGCGTTATTTCGTGGCCAATAACTACTCCTATTCCTCCAAAATTCAAAGCCTTAGGAAAATGTTTGTGGTAGAAAGGAGGCTGTAAGATACCTAAATTAACATAAACATAATGTAATAAATAGTTGTACTTTTAATTCTTTAATAAGCTTGAATAATTTTTGAATATGAAAGATGCATTTTCTTGTTATGCATTGTTTAGTTAGTGGGGAACAGTGATTCACTAGAGCCTCAGCACTTAGTACCATTGGACCCCTCCTACATCGCGTTAGCACATTACTCATTTTAGGCTATCAACAAGCCTATATCATATATACCTAAACCTAACCTAACATAGGTGATGTCCGATAGGGGGATTTACTTTAAGCTCGCGATAATAGGCAAGTACTCTCCTAGAATGGTTTATCTGATTTATGATACATCAGAACACTCAGAGAGCTACTGTCTCGTCTTCTTGTTCGTAACCCCTTAAGATAATGAAAATGGGACCCTGTTAGCTTCATGTTGCAAAGATATTTTCTGAGCTAATAGATTCCAGTCAGAATTCCTGCTGTAAATCGCATGTTTCTCCTCTCCGACATTGTGGGTAAGTGCCGTCTCCGTAATGGGGTATACTAGGATCTGTCTAGTAGATTCGTAGCTATTTGCGTTATACTAACTACGTACTTTTTAAATTCATCTTCTTCGATCTTTTAATATATTAGGGGGTTATATTTAAAAAAATATTTAGTTTGGCTCCAGCTCTCCACCAGAGGAGTTATTACCTCACCAAAATACGTCACACTTAATTTTTGTGTAAAATTTAAAATTGATCGAATAAGTAGTTTTTTCAGACCGATTTGATAAACATTTCATTAGACCGCCATTTTGTTACGCCAACCAAGATTAGGGGTGTAGCCCTGTATATAAAAAATAATTTCAAGTTTTCAGTGTGTTTTTCAGCACTGTATGACATACTGGAGGAACTTTGGGTTGAACCGTCTTTTGAAAATAAAAAATATGCAATCGGTGTACTTTATCGATCCCCTAAGGGTAAGGTTTCGTATTTTTTAGATTTGTTTGAAAAACGCTTATCTGAATTTCAACCTTTTGAAATAATATGTGGCGGGGATATAAATTTTAATCTTTTAGAGTTTGTCGATAAAAATGTTGATATATTTTATGGTTATATGAATTCCTTAAACTTTCAACAAATAATTAAAAATCAAGTCAAAGACCAGCCTCTCACTACTAGACGTAATTTTAATACCTAGTGAGGAGGATTTTATTGTTGGTGTGATAGACTCCGGGGTTTCGGACCATTTTTTGACGTACTGTAATATTTCTCATGACGTTAAGAAACATGTTGATACAATCAGTTTTAGAAATATAAACGATATTGACAAGGAGCTATTTTATGAATTTTTAGCAGTAACTCCGTCTGAAAATATTATTTATTTTGTAACTGTAAATGAGAAAGTCGCTGCCCTTAACAATTTTGTATACAATATTTTTGATTTGTAGTACAAATAAAAGAAAGAAATAAAAAACCGCCGTGGTTTACCTATACTATAAAAAATATGATTTGTTTAAAAAACAAAGATTACAAAAAAATATAAAAATGCAAAAAATGAAGTGAATTGGGATTTTTACACACAGATAAAATCAGGAGGACAAATAGTACCTTCAGCATACTATAAATAGCAGTCGAATTAATTCAAAGTTATTCTGGAAAAAACTAAATAGTCTTAATATTTATTCGAAGAAGGCGACCAATATTTTGCCGGCAAGTCTGAATAATTTTTAACGAACTAAATAGCTTTTTTTAAACGTTCTTCTGATTAACCCGCAAATCCAGAGCTTTTAAATTTTTATAGCAATAATCTAAAATGTCATTTTGTGTCTCCTTTGTCTTTTACTACGGTCTCTGAAAAAGTTGTTAGGGAATGTCTGCTGGAAATAAAAACGCTTGCTACGGGGGCGAATCAAATAAATCTTGATATGATCTTGCTTTGCATTGCTAGAATTAATAAGTAAGCTTCGCTATGGTTTGTTGGCTCTATATTTACCAAACAATAGTGGTGTACATCGACATTTTTTCTTTTTTATTCAGTCATTTATTCCCAGGATACAATATTGTTTATAGTAGGGAACTAATTAACAATAGAAAAATATAAAAATGTATACACATTATTATAAATTATGAATAAATTAAAAACTGTAAATAATAAAGGGAACTAATTAATAACTAATATATAACACATAAACGTATAAACATTATTATAAATTACAAATAAATTAAAAACTGTAAACATTAAAAAATATATCAACCGTGAAGATATTAATTCCTTAATATTTTTTTTTCGTGTTGGTAGATTATTGTAAAAATTAACCTCACTGTAATATACATTGTTTGCCAAAATTACTTTTAAATTTTATGGTGGAGAAATAATCGGTTTGTCTTGTATTATAGTCATGAATGTTAGTATTTTTAATAAAATTTAAATTTGTATTTTTCATATTTTTAGCTGATGAATGAATAAAAATACATAATTTACTTTTATACATCATAGAAATGTTTAAAAGATTTTTAGGCTTATATAGGTTAATGGTGGGCTCCAGATATGGTAAACGGTAAATACATTTTATTGACTTATTTTGTAATTTTTTAATGGTTTTATTGTTTTTTTACATGCAGCGCCCCACACTGATATTAGATACTGTAATTTTGAATAAATGAAAGCAAAATGTATATATTTTATCAAATTAAGAGAAATATAGTTACGAATTTTAAACAAAATTCCTATTATTGGAGAAATTTGTACTCTTAATCATTCTATATGTGGTTTCCAAGCTAAATTTTGATCTATATATAAGCCTAAAAATTTGATACACTTTGAATAATTAATTTGATTATTAGAAAAAAATATTGGCGGAATATCTGTATTTTGAATAATATAATACATTGATGACTTTAGCTTTATTACCCAGGTCTTCCTTGTGAACTGATTTTCCAAGTGAAAAGACTAAGCTAATTTAGTATCTATGATGCCAAGTTTAATTTGGTGTTTAGGAGTGCACTTTCAGCTTCCTCTCGTAATTTCAATAAAAAAACTTTTTTACATTTTCTTATATTCTTCAAGAAAATTATTTATAAACTAAGAATGCATACGCTTAGTGATTTACCCTCATTTTATCTGTTATCAAATATTATTACGGATAACTACATTTCTGGACATTGATAAAAAATTAAACATTGTCTAAAATCTATATGCTTACCCGCTGGAAACATTATTTGATTTTTATTTCTACTATAATATGCGTTAACTACAGCTGGGGACGTACTCCATAAAGTTCTGTTAACTTCAGATCCTAACCTTTTTTGTTCCGCTCTGCTTATATGCCGTAAAATATTTAAGACATTTTCAAAAAAGTAATCTGTATGAATGTCTACGTCATAATATCTCATAGAGAGCTCTAAAAGGAAACAATTAAAATTAAAAATTGACTGTAGTTTTCTACAGGTTGAATTAATTTGAGAACAATAAAAAAAATTGAAAACTAATATATATATATATATATATATATATATATATATATATATTTTTTATTTTCTTATATAAAATTTTGATTTATTGCTTAGCAACTTTTAGTCAGAGTAAATAAATTTGATTTCTTGTGCTAGTTTTGCCAACTTATCTATGCCCTTTCCGTAATAACTTTTAACTTTCCTAGACTTCTACATTCTAATTCCCTTTATTTTCCCCGAGATAATTTATACATTCTATAAACTTTCTTTAGCTTAAGTTACATTGCCTTTCAATTTCGAAATAAATTCTTCTCTAAATATAGAGCTTAGTTCATATTCAAACCCAAATTGTTCATTCTGTTTTAAGATTACTTTTGTAGCAGCAAAGGGATTTATGATTTCTTTTTAACGAATAACCGCCTTAAGATTAAGATTATACAGTTTCCCTCTTCTAAAATCTCCTTTATATGCTTTGCTATATTCCTGTACTTAACTATTTTTACATTTTACCTTCTGCGCAAGTTGTTATAATTTGGTATAGCGACGTCAGCAACAAATATAATGTCGAGTCTATTATAAGCAGCTCATTGGGACGTGAACGCTGGTGTATCCTGTACCGCGATCAAAAATGTTCACTGACCAATGAGCTGCTTATAATATTGTATGAATTATTTTCGAGAACTAGTTTCGGGTTATATCTGTAGTGAGAGACTTTATAGGGTTGTAGTAGTTTAAGCTTAACTGTTAGTTGTGGTGCAGAATCTTGGCTGTCGAGTTATGTTAGCTACCATCCGTATCTACATATGCAGTTTTGAACTGAGGGATTCCTGATTATTTATTTTAGGGGTTTCTTAATGGCCACCATGAAGCACTCGGTTTACGGAAACATCTATCCCGAGATCAGCCAGTAGTTCGACGCAGTTTTGTGGATATGTTCTGAGTTTGTTGGATCTCTTGGAGTATATTGTATTGTAATCATGAGCCTGCCTAAAAACTAAAGAAGTAGTTTTGAAATTCTAATGACCTGCTTGTATCGCTCAACCCTCTTCTTTACAGGTGAAGTGGCAGGCATTGTTAATCCTGTCGCAGTACGCGATGGATGTTTTTGTGCCTTAGATCATAATGTCCTCATCTTCGGCTGAAGATTGTCGACATCTGTTTTTTCAATATCAAAATATGTGAAGGCTTAGCATGAGCATACAAGCTTTGCTCAAGTTTTGGTTATTAAGACTGGTTTTAATAGTTTTTTTCTCTCTTTATAATTTAATTAGTTGGTTCAGTCTGCATTGTTTAATAATCTATTTTTTTCGGTTTGTTTCATTTGAAAACTTTTTTAGACCCTTCAAGGTCCATGACATCGATGTTGTAATATTTTCCCTTTTACCAAACAATTCACAGATACAGAACTCCCCAACTATCTTTATCATTTGGTTTATTTGATTTTTGGTGGTCTCAAACTGTTTCAAATCATCCACATATAAGAGATGATTTAAACTTTGTAAATTTAGGGTTATTGTTCCTCTTAATTGCGTAGGCATCTCTATTTAAATTAAGGCGAGAGGTAAAATCATAAAATTTTGAGTGAGTTATCCAAAAATATGGCTTTTTGAAAGGGGATGGTGTTAATCCCAATTCAGTCGCTTGGAACCCACTTAAAATAGTATTATGGTTCTCTAAGTTGACTTTATATGATTTAAAAATATCACAGTATAATGTATGAGAGCCACTAATGTCTAATATAATTGACGTAAGACAAACAGAGGTTCCTTCTTTAGTGGGAGCCTGGTTGATTATTAATTTTTGTTGCACCCCGATAGGATAATGTTGTTCTATCCATATCGATACATTTACTTAGGCGTGTACGATGTTATTAGCTATTAAAGCAGTTATAGGCAAACGATTAGTCGATACTTGGTAGGAACTTAAATATGTTATAGATGCTTTTGCACTATACTTGAACAAAAGTTACCACTATTGTAATAATTAAGGTACTGTAATTTTACTGGACCTAACGTAGCTGGGAATATCGCCGAATATCCTGTTTACCATATTTCTATGATATCTCTCCATCCAAAATGGCTTACTTTCATAGAACATTTAAGTTAAGAAAACCAGAGGGAATTAAAAAACAAGTTTCTATTTACATCATAATTATATTTAAATGGCAATCGAGACAAATTGTTAAAGATATTTAAATGGTACAGTGGCAATGTAAACTGTAGTTTGTTCTAAGTTTATTTAAAATTAATGCATCATTTTTTTAAGTGCTACATTGTTTATGAAAAACATTTGAAATAAATAAGGTACCTGTGTTATTTAAGACGAAATCTGGAAAGCCGATTTTCAAATCCATATTATCAATTTTCATTTTAGCATATTGTTTAGTATGCTCATCTAACCAAGAACTGGATTTCAAAATTTTCTTAAACGAAGCCATGAGCGCTTGTGTCATTTTTATTGTATCTTCTTTGCTAGTTTCGTCAAAGTATCTATTTACAAATAAGGCCCCAATAGCCATGCCCATATGGGTATTCACTTGAGTGACGCAAAATTGCCACCTTGGTGGTTGTTTCTCTCTTCCAAAAAGAATAAAGTTAAATCGTTGTTTGATTTCAAGGAATCTGGAATCTAAAAATAAATCACTGGTAATTTTTTTTAGCTTTAGTGGATAATTAGAATTCTATATTTTTTTGAACTTGCTTTAGCATCTTTACTGGAATTCTGATTTGAAATTTTAGAATATTGAAGTATGTCCTTTTGTGATATTAGATTATTTTTGGTAGTTTAAATAACAGTGATTTTCTAATTTTAACTTACGACTTACCAAATTGCAAACTAAAAAAAAGTAAAAAAAAAAACGATCGCCTACATTGTGAGGGCTCGTATAACTCGAGACCAAAACACATAAAAAATTCCTCAAATATCGAATTTTATCTCTCCATCGCGTCGTTCAAAACTTCAGTCTCGAAAGTCAAACTTTATCAAGTCAATCATTAAAGAACGTATTTGATAGACACGTTTGTCGCCAAATATTTAAACGTTTTTTAAATTGCATTTGTTCTCTTATTGGAAGTGTTTGCAAGAATACAAGCAAAATATTCTAATTTGATATATTAGTTATACAAGTAACAAATATCTTTTTTCAAGATCAGCCCCTAACATTTTTCTGACTGACCCAAATTACATGTCGTTAGTGTTGCTTAGGACATCGCATAAGTTTTTTTTTTCGAAGTCAAAGTAGTTTTGCTTTTAACAATTAACGAAAAAATGATTAACGAAACTAATCCAAGCACCAAAAAGCAATAACGAAGTACTACGACGCTTAGTTTGGGTCGATCAAGAAAAGTTTGGGAGCTGACTACAACTACACCAACGAAACTAACCGAAACACGAACCAAACGAAACGAAAAAGTACTAACCAAATGTAGCACTAAAAAGTATTAACGAATGGGGGGGTGAACATCACGAAGCTCTCAATTTAGTTAAAAAAAACAACAATATTTTTTTCGCTTATTTCTTAACCTTTAGTAGCGAATGCGGTCTTATCGTGCGGGTCCAAAGGTCATCAACATTATAAATCAAATCAGAAAATACAGTGAATACCAAAATGTTGCGTGATTTTTTTATCGATCTATTAAATATCGATGGGCTATTTACAAATATACAGGGAGAAAGAAAATAGTTTTTTTTAATTATATTACGCAATGTTATTAAGATAGCGACTTAATATTATTTTATATACTAAATGCAGCGGGACTAAATAAGAAAATTCGCTAAATATGTATTTGGTTAAAATTTTTTGGTTGGCAAAAACAAATATACACAAAATGGCAAGCGCCTTAATAAAGTCGGAAGGCGGTTCGAATCAGTGGAACAATCCGGATATGTTCTGTTTATACAGCCACTTAATGAAAGGGAGATTTTTTTATCAATTACCAAAAATTATGAGCCCCGCTTGACCTAAAAATCTAACCACTTATACAGTGTCATTTATTTAAATGCGAGCCACCCCTGTGCAAAGAAAACAAATCTTATTTTGCAAAAATATTATACACTTCTGTTAAAAACACAAGATAATTAGTTATTACTTGCCTCGTGAGATTTTTTCAGATCTTCACGTTTAAGGGTCCCTAGATGCCGGAAAACATGTTTTCTCAATTCCGTCTGTCTGTAGGTATGTCTGTCCGTCAGTCTGTCTGTTCGCGGCATAGCTAAAAAAACTACTTATCCAATTTCTTCAAATTTCATTTTAAAATTAAGGGCGATGCATGCGAAATATACAGGCTATATATATATATATATATATATATATATATATATATATATATATATATATATATATATATATATATATATATATATATATATATATATATATATATATATAACCTGTATTTTTCGTTAGCCCCGACTTTCTCGTAAAGCGATTTTACCTATTTATATCAAATTTTGTCTTATAATTAATAAAAAAATTTACTTATTTTAAACACTTAAAATTGGAACAAGTATTCTATAATTATTTATTTATTGCCTACAAAAAAAGTGGTGTCAAATCTAATAAAAAAATTTTTAAATTAAAATTCACTGGCTAATATCCAGGAGCCAGTGGCAAAAGCTCTGAGAATCGGTATAAGGAATGTACAGAAACTTGTGTATGAAAAAAAACATAATTTACTTCCGAAGAAGATTAAGAAATGTACACGAAAAAATCCAAAGGCAAAAACTTAAGTTACAATGCAAAAATGGATATTCATAATGCAGTTTATGATTTATACACGTCAAAGACTAGTATAATCCTTCAGAAACTTTTTAATATTATAGACTAAAAAATATCATCATCACTTAAAAAGTCCTCATCTTCTAAGTCGTCCTCAAATGGCGCAATGATCATTGGTGCTATTTCGACATCTAGAACTCGTTCTCGATTCCACCAATCCCATATTAATTTCTCCGTATGTTTCACGGATTTCTTCCAGTACTCCGGCATAATATAATTTAATGAATCTTGCCAAACAATTTGCACTTCATCTGATGTAAGACCATCGTTCACGTGTTTTTCGTAATATGATTTTGCCCCAGCCCATATTAATTCTATTGCGTTAAACTGGCAATGGTATGGCGGCAGTCGTAAAACCTCATGTCCATTTTCCCGTAATATTTCATCTACGGCATATATTGTCGGTTGTTTAATAGATTTTGCCATTAAAAGAAGTTCTAGTTTCAGCATATTGGGTAAAGGATTTTGTTTTTGTTTTATTAGCCGGTCATAAATATTACTTTTCTTCCAGGATGAAGTAGGTTGTTTATTTAAAATTCTTGAATGGCAAGATGCATTGTCCAGAATGATTAAAGGTGGAGCATCTAAATTTGGAATCAGTTGTTCTTTTAACCACTTTTCAAACAGTTCACAGTTCATATTATCATGGTAGTTCATACTTTTGGATGTTGAAGGAAACAGTAAATTTACACCTGGGGGAAATCCTGTTGAAGAACCTGCATGCAAAACCGTTTTCCCGTCCCACTTCCCTTTTTTCTCTTGACACTTTGTACAGACTCGTCCTGCCAAGATTTCGATTTCTTATATATGCAAATAATAAATTTGCCGTCATTTACCGGTTTTATAAAAAAGCTGAGCGTCTCATCCTTTTATGTCTACCCTCTATAGTGGAAAAAATATTTTTATATACAAATTATATGACTTATTTTACTGTTTTCTATATATTTTTTTTAATTTTCAGAGGACTTTCACTTTCACTTTCATTTACCTATTTACATATAGTTAAAAATATTTTTTTATGTACATAAAATAAAATAAATTGGACGTGTTTCACTGTTTTCTAAGTAGGTTAAATACCTCTTTCCGGTGGCTGTTTCATCCTTCTAGGGTTACCTTGTATAGTTGATTTTTTTTTATAGAAAACAGAAGTTTGATATATTTTACCGTTTTTTGAATCTTTTGGTTTTCAGGGGCTGTCTCATCCTTTTTGGACTACCCTGTATACTGGACAAAATTATTTTGTAAACAAAAAAATAAAATAAATTTTAGGCTTTTCGCCATTTTTCTAAATATTACATATTTTTACTTTCCCCCTTAAACAGAAAGTATGGAGATTTTTTCACGTCTTTACATTTCAAGATGCCAAAAAAAAAGTTTTCTCGATTCCGTAGGTCGGTCTGTCGGTTTGTCTGTCCGTCTGTCTGTCTGTGGCATAGCTAAAAACTACTTACCCTTACAAATTTTGGTCAAAAATTAAAGGTTACATGAGGATGACGTAGTAACATTTTGGCGAAATTCCAATATGGAGAAACAAATGGCGGCCTAGTGAAATGTCACAAAAATTATTACTAAAAAAACTATATTTTATTCAATTTACCTCAAATTGTGCTCAAAAATCAAATATTGGGTAGAAATCAACTGGTAAAATTAAAAAAGTAAAATGGCGGCTTAATAAAATATTTAAAAATTCAGCCTGAAAAAAAACTACAATTGATATATTTTGCAGAAAAATTACATGTAGAGGGATAAACTGTTACGAATTCAA